>QXTE01000030.1:10206707-10259312 GCA_003942145.1 Platysternon megacephalum | reverse complement strand
CCCACCCCTTGCCCTGAGCCCCTTCATGCATACCGCACCTCCCACATCCCCACACTCCCTCCCGCACCCCAACACCCTGCCCCAGCCCTACATTCATGGCCCTGAATACAATTTCCCCACCCAGATGTGGCCCTCAGGCCAAAAAGTTTGCCCACCCCGTCCTAGGGTGAAGTCCTGGCCCCACTGAAGCCAACTTGAATGTTGCCACTGGCTTCAATGGAGTCAGGATTTCACCCTGGTGAATAGGTACTGCAAATCAGCCCCTTCAATGCTATTTTCCCCAAGTGCTGCAGTGAATGTAATGTGTATATGAAAGCAGCCTCACACTCATTTGTCTAGCCTTAAACCCCTTTTTCTGCTTTAAAAGAATCTCTGTCTTCTTTCCCTCAGCTGTGTGCACTTCTAAGGGATCCAGGACTGCCAATATCACACAAAAGACATTCTGCATTTGTTCTGTGAGTGCTTAG
The DNA here is from genome assembly GCA_003942145.1 of Platysternon megacephalum. Classification (NCBI taxonomy): domain Eukaryota; kingdom Metazoa; phylum Chordata; order Testudines; family Platysternidae; genus Platysternon; species Platysternon megacephalum. The sequence continues at coordinate 10,258,845 of QXTE01000030.1, read as the reverse complement.
CCAGCTGAACTACTGCCATTAAAAGCTAACACCAAAGACAACTTATGAACTGCATCCATTTCCAACACTGTCGTGGAGAGAGAGTGTGTTTAGCATGCCCTCTTTTGCTGTGTGTCTTGGAATCACAAAATGCTCTGCTTGCTTCCAGAGGTATTTTCTTAACCTCATCAACAGACCTAGAGAGACATCATTAAAGTGGAGATTTTTCTTACCCGCCCAAGTTCTTTGTCCTCTAAAGCCAGCACTCCGGTGCTCTCTGTAAACAGCTTCACCTTCACTGCGGGAAGTGCGTGCGTTGTGGTAAAGTCACCTTGAGTGCCCCAGCTGTGAACACAACCACAGGGAAATGTTTAGAAACACGAGCAAGACAGTTGTGCTGTCACCTGGATGTGTAAATGGTTAATATCGTATGTCACTGTCTGGCACACACACACACACACACAAGTGATACAACTGTGTGAGTGACAATGTGTTAATTAACTTGCTAGGAAAATGCAAGATAGATACTCAGAAATGTCGCACTGGCTCTTCATGGAAGACAATGGAGTATGTGGAAGTAATACGAAATCAAGTTTGAAGAGAACTTTATTTATTTACATCTAGTTTGCCAATTACTAAAACAATGCCCAATAATTAGCCTGCAGTGACTGTTTGTAGCATAGTTATAGACTAGAAGGATATTGGCTCTCTAAACACATAATGTCTGTAATGCTTTGTATCCGTTGTTCTACTCTTATCTATTGTATCTTCCTCTTTTCATTTTTTGTTGCAAGTTAATTTTGCATTCCCAAAAGTTACTTAAGGATGAGCTCTGCCAGCTCTATTTATCCACAAAACAGGTTCACTGTTGGTAGTGGCTGTGCTTGCCCATCCATAGGCTCCAGCCTTAAACCGGAGTGGTCATCTCTGAGCAAGATTAGCTGGGACTGCTAACATGGATGCCAAGGTGTGCTGATTTTGAGGATTTCTTAGGATAACACAAACACTCCATCTATCTGCAGTCTTCAGAGCATAAATCTGATCCTCCTCTCAAATGTACAGTGACATGTGAATGATGCAGTTATCATAGGATTAACTGATGTCACTGATGCACATAGATGAGTTTTCAGAAGTGGTTCTCCTTAAGCCTGCAATCTGAAAATTGCTTTCTAAGAGCTTTCTTGCCATATGGGATATTTCAAACTTTCACAACTCTACCCTGTTTGCAGAGAAGTAGCAGCCTGTTCCATGACTATAGAACTGCTACATTTCTTGTAGTGATAAACATCAGCTGGATAGTCAAAAACATGCTGCAAATAATACCTGATGTAATAAAGCATTAACAGTTGTAATTTGTAAGTGATGATGCATTATTAAAACAGGCGGGAGATAAAGGTTGCAACTTTCAGAACTGAGTGATAGATTTGATGAGATTTCAGCCATAATGTGTGTGCAGTTTTACATGGGTCACTCATGGCTGCACCTCTTAATCTGGGTCCCACTCAGTGGTGGATTTTAGTTGTAAATCTATTACCAGAAAGACCCTTGGCTTTTCCAGGAACTAGGTTGTGGATCCTGGGAGAATTGATGGAGGAAGTCTGGCTGCCACAGAGATCAGCTGTATTAGAGACACTGCACAAACTATTTTTTTAGAATGTTTTAAGGAAATTATACTTGTCACTTTAAAATGTTCTCTTTCCTGCATCAACACTGTTTGGATCAACCTTAATTAATGAGCTCCATCTACAACTATTTTTGCTATGAAGTATCCAAGAATGTCTCAGTCTTATTAGTCTCTACTTATTTTTAGAGATTTTTCATCTACTCAAACGTACATGCAGGCACTCACCTGTAACATTTAGAATTATTTCCTATACTGGGAAAATATGTAGCAAATGGTGGTAAGTATTAGTGGCAGTGTTACTGGCCCAATGCAGGTTAATGACTCCAGGAATATCCGGAAAGTGTACCTCTTAACATGAGATTTTGTAGGAATTCATCTAAAGTCTCATGAGGGGCATAAACACAGTTAGCTGACATCTCAGCTGTGCCAGCAAGCGACAGCACACTGGGTCTGAGCCACAGGACGCAAGCAGAGATAGGGTTGATTATTCATGTGCTCCAAAGGAGGGTTGGCTCACCTGAGACTCAAATCTCTGGTGAACAGCTTGCTGCTGTAATCACTGTCTAGTCATTCCAACCCACACCAGTGAATCACTAGGATGCATCCGAGCCTTTTCGTAGTGTACCCTTCTGGAAGAAACAGGGCGGTATCAGCTGGAAGCAGTTCAACAACTGGTGCCTGCCCATGAACACTTCAGATCAACAGTCAACCATCCAGTTGATCAGCACACTGTGTGTTCTCCTTTTGCCCAGGACTGCAGCTGGGCATTTGATTATCAGAAACAATGACCCCAGCCCAGAGTTTAGGTGTTAGAGATACAGAAATAGCTCATGTCCGTAAATGTTTGTTGAAACGCCAGCCAAACATGTAATGTTTATTTGCACTGTATTGCAAATAAAACCAGATAACCCTAATAGAACAAACATGCTCATGGAAGCAAGAATATCAGTTAGTTTTGGGCAATACTGCCATGAAATGAGTTACTGTGCCTTATTATTAAGGGAAATACTAAAAGACCAAAATGTCTTATTTTAGTATGAAAACCATGTTGTATTACACAATGACTGTGAAGACAGATCCAGCTTTTGTCTCTTTGATAAGGGCATTTTCTTGAATTCCCTTGCACTCCTTAATTAGCAATCACCACCTGTGGATCTCTGGGGAGAAGCACAAACCATTTGGGGCCCATTGCTAATCCTTCCTGTAACTTTTGATGTTTTTCATGTGCTCAGATTGGTTTACAAAACCCTATAGAACACTGAACAGCAGACTGTTTATATGAGCATCAAAGACCTTGCCCCTTTGAATAACAAAATCAATACACTAATTTAATCTTGACTGCGGTTGCTTCTCCCCAGAATGCATGGCAGTGCATTTTGGCTTTGGCTATCAAGAGGAATATGCTCGCGACATTTCTCTGAACTCTTATAAAATTCAGCTTTGATTTAGAAAGACCACAGGCTAATGAAATTTGTGAAACAAAGTCTGTTCAACAGCTGCACTCCCATGTAGGTGATTTAGACGTGGATCCTTCCAACAGGTACATGAGTAACGTTACTCACATGACATAACTGAGTAAAGTTACTCCTATGCATAAGTTATTCCTTTGCAGGATTGGGATAGATGCTCTAAACAAATACAGATTCAGTAGGGTACAGAACAAAAAGCCCTGAAATATGAATTTAGGCCTTGTTTTTAATTTTAATAGCATTTTACTGCACATTTCATGATGTTCTATATAGGGCAGACTCACCTCTTCCTACAGTAACATCCATGGGGGAAAAAAACAGTATTGCCAATCCCACATGGTCAAAAGTTATGAGTCAGGCCTCCAAAATCATGAGACCACCTTAAAAATCATGAGATTTTACAAGAATAATTGTGGGGTTCTGTTTATTTGCTTTCTGGTGCTTGTGCCTTTAGGGTGCACATTTCCAAGCTTTTCCTTGCAACCAGGGCCAGAAACGTACTTTATTTTTAAATGAAAGCTGAGATTCTCACATTGTCACGACTCCAGAAGCTGGAGCTTTAAGGAAAAAAACAACAAAATAGAGAAAGTTGGCAACACTGGGAAATTCTGAAATATTCCCCTCAGGGATGCTCCTCCCTCATCACTCCTCCCTTTCTCCGTCTCTGAGACACACACACACACACGCACGTGTGCACACTCACACAGACTACGGGTCCACCCAGAACTCAACAGAGGAAGGGAAGAAAGGGGAAATCAGAGGGAGGCTCTGCAACCCTCCCTTCCCTCTCCAATTCCTGGCAGCCAATTTGCAAGGGACTCCTGACCATGACTGCCCCCAGTAGCCCCCTCAAAGGGGAATACTCACCACGGAGGGGATGGGAGACAAGTAATATAGCCCAAGGCTGTATCACCTTTTCTCCCTAACCTAACCTTTTCTCCATAACCTCTCTGGACTTTCTCCAATTTGTCCACATCTTTCCTAAAATGTGGCGCCCAGAACTGGACACAATACTCCAGTTGAGGCCTAATCAGAGCAGAGTAGAGCGGAAGAATTACTTCTTGTCTATTGCTTACAACACTCCTGCTAATACAGCCCAGAATGGTGTTTGCTTTTTTTGCAACAGCGTTACACTGTTGACTATATTTAGCTTGTGATCCACTATGACCCCCACATCCCTTTCCGCAGTACTCCTTCCTAGACAGTCATTTCCCATTTTGTGTGTGTGCAACTGACTGTTCCTTCCTAAGTGGAGTACTTTGCATTTGTCCTTATTGAATTTCATCCTATTTACTTCAGACCATTTCTCCAGTTTGCCCAGATCATTTTGAATTATAATCCTACCCTCCAAAGCACTTGCAACCCCTCCAAGCTTGGTATATAATAGTTTTTATTTAGCTTCTGAGCTCTTTAGGGCAGAGACTGTCTCTCACTATGTGTTCGTACAGTACCTTGCACAATGAAGCCCCGATTTTGATTGGTCTCTAAGTGCTACTGTAATGCAAATAATACATAACAACACAACTGCAATGACCCCCTTTATGGGAACAGTTTGCCTATCTCAGATTTAAAGTAGATTTGGATATTCTGATTATTATGTTTCTTGTCTATTAACTGGCAGGTGAATGTGTGGGGAGCAGGGAGAGAAAGAAAAGATACATTCTCTTTTAAAGTCTACTAGACTTGATTACATATAATTTTTTTAATGTCAATCCCCTCTAAACCAAACCATTCTCTACAGGCCTAGCAAGTTATTCAGGGTTGATTCCTGGCACAGTGATATGAATCAGAGTTATGCTTATTCATTATTTATAGAAATCACAGGCTTCAACATAATGGCTAGATCAAGTTACAAGAATAATAATGGGAGAAAGCTCACTGTTATATCTTAAATAGAGATTGTGTAAACTCTGCCACCTACAGAAGCAAATGAATGAAAGCATTGAATGTGTTCTCATGAGTATTAGTGTCTTTGTTCTCTATTGTAAGGTCACAGGTAGAAGTGTTTTCTCTAGAGGAGCTTACAAACTAGAGGTGAATAGAAATGATGATTAAATCAGGCTATGTCAAAGGCAGCTGAGGAAACCTTGGGTTGGGTAATGTCAGTGGCCTCTCCTAGCGGTGCTCCAGAGCAAAGGACCTGGGCAGTCAACACACCCTGGACATCCTACTTCAGCACATTCTGTCTGCTGATTTCCTGGCATGAGATTAAGAGACAGTGTGCCTCTACTCCATGACATGGAAGTCAGCCACTGTGTGCATGGAAGGATAGGGGATATCGGGGTAAATGGATGCCTCAATGTGATTTAGGGATGTGATGAAAGCACTTTTGGCTCCATCTGGATGGCAGTATAGCTTACGTGTGGTGTCTTTGCTGTAAAAGTTAAGCTAAGGGCCCACATTTTCCAAGCGTGGGAGCTGAAAGTATATATCACATTTGGTGGCACTTTATTGATATAAAGTTCTGCCTGTGGTCCACAAGAGTATATGGAACTAAATCCTATTGAATTCCTAAAGATGTGGGCTGATTTTCAGATTAGCTGAGCACCCAACAGCTCCCAATGAAGTTTCTGAGGCAGGCAAGATTCAGGTGCCTTAAATCTAGACACCCAAGTTTGGAAGTGTTGGCCATGGGTGGTTGTTTTTTTTCCATCTACATGGCAAATATATATTTTTGACAGGATAAGTTTGTTCTGGATTCATTGTTGCATAAAAATGTGCTATAACAATGAGCTTCGTGCCAAGGGAATAGCATCGCAGAATTGATTGACTATGAGATCTGTGTAGTGTGTAAAATGGGTTCTGAGCATGGAGCCCAAAACAATTAACTGTTTTAGCTGTAGCTCGTTATATTATTGTATTAATAACTTTTTTTGGTAGCCACAAAATCATCGTTCCTTCAGTCTCTGGAAAGACGCTACTACCTTGCTAGTGGTCTGAAGCTAATGTTATCAACCATAATCTAATACGCAGTGCACATGAACTGTGTCCTTAGAATGAATGCAAGTCATATTTCAGTCACATGAATTATGCCCTTATGCTGAACATCACTATGGCAACTAATGATATATCAGCTTCAACCTGCGCTAAATCCAGTTTCAAAGCACTTTTATTTTATTGACGTGGGTATTTTCTTGGCTTTACTGAGTATGAATGTATATGTACCACAGTGTCGTCAAAGGTTTGCTATGTATGTTTAATGACATTTAGAAAGGTTTATTCCCTTTGTGGCTAATGCTGTTGTTCTCATGAAGGAAACCTAATGAAAATTACTGTTTGTATTTGGTTAGTAACATTTGCTGGTAACATATGGTCTGGGAATGCTTCAGCAAATAAGAGGCTTTTAATAGTAAACAGAGATATGAGTTCTGTAAAGCAGATGCTATGAAAATACACAGCGGAAGGTTGTGGGGGGGGGGGGTGTTCTTACTTTTTTTCCCCACTTTCCCCCAAAGCACATTCATCCACTGACTTCTTAAGTTTCCCTGTTGGTGACAATGCATCATTTCTTTTTGGAAAAGGAGCAAAGATAAATAATAGTCTGGTTTTAAGCTGAAAGCAGAAAATAAGGCCATTTCCTGCTCCTCATGTTTAAAAGATTTATTGAATCGCTGACAGATCCCACACGAGAACGCTTTAATACTTTGGGATGCTCTTGGAACTATGGTGCTATAGATAATTTATTCCAAACCTCTGCTGCCAGACACTTTTGGCACTTTGATGCATCAGCATAAAAGATTAAGTGTACTTACACTGGGTGGTACAGTGTGCCATCTAGTCGGAAAATTTCAGAGCAAAATCTACCAAGAAAATGACTCACTTAATCAGGGCTGTACTGAAAGTGCAGAACTAAAAAAGCCAAGTAATAGGAAATGATACTCTGAATGGAGCAAAGAAGAAAACCACGCTACTTTGTGAACGAGATGGGGGATATTTAAGGGAGCTGTAAATTATATCAGTTATTTATACTGCAGCATCTAGATTCCTTGGATCTAAAGGAAAATAAATCCCAGATGAGAGCAGGTGGTGGTTCTGGGTTGTCATGTGTGAGGTTTCCATTTGGGTGAAGGGGGATAGCGGTTCCTAGGAGGGTGGTGAAGCACTGGGATGGGTTACCTATGGAGGTGGTGGAATCTCCTTCCTTAGAGGTTTTTAAGGTCAGGCTTGACCAAGCCCTGGCTGTGATGATTTAGTTGGGGATTGGTCCTGCTTTGAGCAGGGGGTTGGACTAGATGACCTCCTGAGGTCCCTTCCAACCCTGATATTCTATGATTCTATGATATTTATTATTCTTCCTGGTAACTTTCCAATGCAGAAAATACTGTTTGATGCTTGCAGTGGAGAAATATAAGATCTCATGGTCAGATTCTTAACTGGTATATATTAGCGTCGCTCCACTGATTTCAGACCTTTGATTCCAATGGAGCTGCACCGTGCATTTGAAATAAATAAAGTGGGGTAGTGTACATATAACGCTTATTAAAGAACAAAGAATAAATTATAATATTTTATCTAAATTAAGATCTGATTAAATGAGAGCAGAACAACTGAGGATTTTGAATGAGTAACAAGTTGCAGCACTTACTCCATTCCTGCTGATGTGTTCCAAGTGATACAATATTTATTGTATCTCCTTTGATTTGTGAAATACACCTATCCCATGCTCTGGCCTTTGTGTTTTGTTCAACATTTTAGATGAGTGCTGAAGTGCGATTTATTTTTAGGATCTCTGATTCTGTGATGTCTATAATTTGTGATGCTAGGAACTATGCTGAACATCTTGAGCAAGATAGGCAAAAAATAGTGGCTGAAGCTAGCTTGCTAATCTATATTTAGTCACATAGGGGGCAGATTTCAAAAGTGCTGAGCACCCAATAATTCCCACTGACTTCAATGGGAGTTGCTGAATGTTCAGCACTTTTGAAAATTGGATAACTTTATGTAGGTGCCTAGATTGGATGTAGAAGTTTAATTATATGATCCTATTTTTCAAATGTCTCAATCCTGGAGTGTGTTCTGAAGATTCTTCTACTGCTTCCTGAATAGGGTGACCAGACATCCCGATATTACCGGGACCATCACGATATTAGGAGCTTTGTCTTATATACACAACTATACCCCCACTCCAAAAAAAAAAAAAAAGTGTCCCAATTTTTCACATTTGCTATCTGGTCACCCTACCGCTGAATCTCCTGTGCTGTTGTTTCACTGCCTCTTCCAATTCCCTGATGAGCCTCTACTGCTTTTTCTGCTACTCCAGTGTTTCCCCCTTGCTTCTCCCTGGGCCCTTCTTGTGTTTCTGCAGCTCTGTCCTCTGCTGCCCCAGTGCTTCTGTGTCCTTCCGCTACCCCTTCACTGTACTGCAGTAAGACTTCCCTTTTGTAACTCATTTCTCCTTTTTACTGTTCAAAACCATAGCTGAGGTCCTGGAGGGACCAAACCTTTAAATCCGTGTGCTTTTTATGCTGCTGTGTTGTTCAGTTCATTGCCTCTTTGAGGGTATCTGTGCTCACCTACGCAGGTGCTCATTTGGGGAGTGTTTTGCTTAGCCCAGTCTGAAGGCTTCTCTATTGGTTTTATGGAGTTCTGCTCTACTACTTAACATCCCCCTAGTTAGTTCATTATTGAGTTCCTGGGCGACTTAAACTTCTGGGCATGATTCTGGTCTAAATGATACCAGTATATATCAAGAGTAATTGCACTTAATTCAATGGAGTCACAAGCATAACTTAGCTCAGAATCTGGTCCTCTGAAGCAGTTATTGGTCCTTGGAGTTTCTGGCAAGAACAGACGGCTATTGACCAATAAGGCTGTTTGGTCAGGTACTGGTGGCATAAAGGAGAAAGATGGCCTTTCCATTGCTGCTCCTCAGTCTTCGCACATAGTGTAAGTCTCACAGATGAATCCACTTTGGAACACACATTCCACCAGGTTATCTTTTAACTATAGCTTCATGTAATGCTTTGAAAGATGCTTTATCCCCTAGGCTTGTGAAATGTAAAGCCTTTTTGCAGTCACTTGTCAAGCGACTTTGCAGATTATAAATAAAGATAATTGAACTGTTAAAATGAAGATTGAAAATGTAAAAGCTGCCTCCAACATTATAATTAATGGAAATAACACTGTGCAGAAATATCCAAAAATGTCACTAAAAACAAACATGTCCATATCTCAGGACTGCAGGAGGGTTCAAAGCCTATTGGTAAGATTCTTGCAATAAAATTTTATCTGGCCTTACAGAGTGGGGAAAAAAATAGTGTCTTGGTCCTTATTCATAACTATCAGTGTTCATGGAACATAAGAAGGTGCACCTGACTCAGCATTACCTGTAGTCCCTCATTGTCTATCAGTTATTGACCAGGAGGGTGTTTTCTGCTTCATTGGTTCTCTTTTAAAAGCCCTTTTCCAGAGAGCATGAAACTTCCCCAACATCTTTGAGCAATCCGACAACAGAGTCACAAACACACACTAGAGTCTTAGAAGGGACTGCTGAAAGCTGGAGCATAAGCTTCAGTGTTTCATTCTGGGATATTGTAGATGGCTGTTGCAAATTTTTGTGTGTGTGTGACTTTGATGAAGACAAAAGATTTCAAGATGCAGAATTTATCATTTTTAACATTATTTTTGTGGTAGCACCAGAGGGCCAACGGGATTGGGCCCTATTGTACCAGGATCTCACCTGCTCAAGGGCAAGAGGCCAAAACAGAGCATGAGATACGTACAACCAATAATGATTTTTGATAAAGCCCTTACTTCTCAGACTTCTGATGAACTTGGATCTCTCCAATGGGCCTGATGTTTTTCTGGCTTACTATGGGTGCCTCAACTTATCGCTTTCCTTCCAGTCCTGCAAAGGATTTTCTTCTTTGCCTCCCCAGTGTGATTTTTTCCCCATACCCGTAGATGTGCTCTAACTGTGGCCGGATGATGCCCCACAGAGTAGCCCTTTCTCTCTCTTTCTCACGCATGCACACACTCTGACATGAATCTCAGCCTTCCAGCACAGATGAAGGGAGAAAAGGTCAACCCACTTTTGGCCTCCCTGGCACCATTCTCCCCTTTATAGGACCACATAGACGGCTCTCTATCAGATCCACATGGATGAAAGTTAATAAGAACTAGGGGAGCTTGACTAGGGAGTGAATGATCATGAACTGAGGTTTAAGGTCCCCAGAGAAGAGCAACAAAAATGATTAAAGGTCTAGAAAACATGACCTATGAGGGAAGATTGAAAAAATTGTGTTTGTTTAATCTGGAGAAGAGAAGACTGAGGCGGGACATGATAACAGTTTTGCAAGTACATAAAAGGTTGTTACAAGGAAGAGGGAGAAAAATTGTTCTTCTTAACCTCTGTGAATAGGACAAGCAGCAATGGGCTTAAATTGCAGCAAGGGAGGTTTAGTTTGGACATTAGGAAAAACTTCCTAACTGTCAGGGTGGCTAAGCACTGGAATAAATTGCCTAGGGAGGTTGTGGAATCTCCATCACTGGAGATTTTTAAGAGCAGGTTAGACAAATACCTGTCAGGGATGGTCTAGATAATACTTAGTCCTGCCGTGAATACAGGGGACTTGACTAGATGAACTCTCGAGGTCCCTTTCAGTCCTCGGATTCTATATTGAGGAAGGCGTGTACACTTACCAGATTTGCATTACTGAACCACTTGCTCAGCATCAATCATCAACTTTAATTTATGTCTGAGTCAGTTTAACAGCCAGTCCCTAGAGTTTACTACCAGACCAGAAGCTTTGCATTGTGAATGTATAATATTCTGTGCAGCTGCCCGCCCAGCTGGCTGGTCCATCATTTCCTGCCATCCTCCAAAATACACAATCACTTTTAAACTGATATTCACATTTCATGGAAAAAGAATGTAAGTTGTGAGTGGAAGCAGATTCAGCCACTGTGAAATTCCTTCCTTATACATGTCTGTGGTTGGAGCAAAACTGGACAGGCCTTTAACAGGCATAATGTACCACTCTGTGAAGTCTTGCAAAAATTAGAATGCGTTTTGATGAAAATTCTTGCAAGAAATCAAAGGGTATTTTGATCGACTGCAACCACTCCTCTGCCAATTCAAAATGGATGGAAAGCTGTTGCATTTCCTGAAACAAAACTTTCAGTCTTTGCACTATTACTGTGGAGCCATTTTAACTATAAAATTATCTGCCTGCGAAAACACCCTTGGACTTGGTTGTTTTGTCGGGATTCCATAGTGCATGGCTTATTATAAAAAAAGTAGTGAAATGATTATTATTGTACTCCCTTAGGACTCTAATCAAAGAGGTAAAATATTGTCCCTTTAATGGAGCTAAGAGTTAAGCTCTGTTATGCAAATTCGCGATGGGCTAGAATATCCTACATGCCATTATATTATACTTTTGTGGGGTTTACAGTACAAAAGCATTTCACTTGAGATGTTGATGCAACCCAGTGGACTCAATAGGCATTCCGTGCTTCTCTTACTGAAGTTCGTACCAGAGGACTGTGGTTTTGTCTTAGAAGCCTGTTTCTCCACTGTCAGGAAGAATACCTTCATATGGCAAATTCAGTGCTTGAATTGCGGGGGGAAATGACACTAATTCCCCCGCCACCTAGAATCCATTTTTCTAGGTACTTATATGACATATCACCCTGGGATCTGAGTACTCCCTGTGTATTTACAAGTAATTTCTCACTATGTATGTAGGGAAAATAGCTTGACAAATATCTTTTTGCTAGTGTATGTTTGTAAGCATGTTGTATGCATCTGTGTGCGTGTGTAAATAACTTACTGAGGGAAAATTAGGAAATAAGTTTTGCATATTGGGTCCCAATCCATCCAGGATCTTGAGCCTGTGGCTAATCCCATGGATTTCAATGTGACTACTTACATCAGGGGTAGGCAACCCATGACACATGTGCCGAAGGTGGCACGCGAGCTGATTTTCAGTGGCACTCACACTGCCCGGGTTCTGGCCACCGGTCCGGGGGGCTCTGCATTTTAATTTACCGTAATTTTAAATGAAGCTTCTTAAACATTTTAAAAACCTTATTTACTTTACATACAACAATAGTTTAGTTATATATTATAGACTTATAGAAAGAGACCTTCTAAAAACGTTAACATGTATGACTGGCACGCGAAACCTTAAATCAGAGTGAATAAATGAAGACTCGGCACACCACTTCTGAAAGGTTGCCGACGCCTGACTTACATGCTTGAAGTTAGGCTCATGCTTAAGCACCTTGCAGAACTGCAATCTTGTTCTGATCATGGCTAAATCTCTTGTCATTCTTGTTCATTGTTAGAGCGAGCTCCGTAGTCTCGATCCAGTTCCCGTGACCATTCTGTCCAATAAAGGATGCTCTGCTTCAGCTCACATCTTATCTCCCCACGTAAGACTTGAACCTAATGGTCTCTAGTGTTTTAGGTCTTCTAAGTATGTAAAAACTTTTACTCATAACTATAGATAAGTGCACAAGAATGTTGTCTGATTGCCTATAGACTTTTGGTCAGAGGGATCATTTTCTGGACTTTCATCAAACTGCTCATCAGAAGTATATGCAGCAGCAGCTCACTGTAACACAGTGAAAGCCGCTTTACTTGGCATATCAGTCATCAGGAAAATTCAGGGCATTGTGGTCATTAATTTAATTACATTAAGATGCAAATGATAATTTCATTATAGAAAATGATGGCTTGTATATTTCCACGCATCATCTAAGTCATAAAATGCCAACTAAATTCCAATGCCAACTTTTAAAACCTGTAGTAGCTGTGACTGGACGTCTTGTTTTTCTTTGAATAGCTGCTTCACTTGAGAATACTAATGGATAGATTAAGCATCAAAGATGGCACTGTGACCCTGTGAATGTGTATGCAATGGATGTCCCATGGCAGGAAGTCAAGATGCACAGAGCTGGATGACAAAAAATGATCAGGTCTCTTAAGGGTGAAAAAACCTTGTGTTTCCAAAGATTTCTGGAAAGTATTGTTTTGCAGCTATCGTAGACAGTGGATGGATTTTTATTTTATATCTCTGGGATTACAGAAAATATTAAGAAAATAAGAATTCAATTTTTTAAAAAGACATATTGCGACTCTCTGCAAGAAAACAGACTGGATCTGGGCCACATAAACACTGACTCGAGAGACTTCCTCCGGTGCACCACAATGAAATGCAATTTCACTGAGACCACAAGTCATGTGTAATGAGTCCTGATATAAAAATAGATCCGTTTTGGCAATTTATAATAGAGATGCATATGCAGTCAGGAAAGGGTCTGTGTTTTTCTATGACTAGGCTATGCCTGTGGAAATTCTGATTTGAAAATTTAGAACAGCTGATTTATTCTAACAAGCACACCTTTGTGGACAGCACATCATCTCAATTAAGAGAAGACACTCTTATTTTAAAAAGAATCCAAAAGATTTAAATTGAAACAAGATATTGTGCTGTATAGAAATACAAGCATAAAAATGCAATCAGGGCCCTATTCTGTGCAGTGCCGAGTCCTCAACTTCTAACTAAAAAAATAAGACAACAACAGAGCTTTTTTTGCAGCCCTGGTGACCTCTTTGGCATAACTTCATGCCATTTCTATCCTTTCGGTGATTTTGTGGGGCGTTCTGAGCCAAGTTCTGATTCTGCATGTCAAAGGACTGCAGGACCTGCTGCAAGGATTAGGGGTGTCAGCCATGAGCACCAAGGGAATGACTCAGCCACACCACAGCCCTTGTTTTTATTATGCAACATTCTGAAAGACTGCTTTCCTGAAGTGAAATTAAGGTGACAAGCAGGGGCCAAAGCAGGTCAATGGAAAAAAAGGGAAGCCTGGTTCTTCAATGGGAAGGAGAGAGAGACCTTGCGTTCCCCAACCAACATGGCAAGAGGGTTTGAAACTAAAACCAAAATTAACATATTAAACCCCTCTCCCCCCCTGTGTTTCCTAACTGTGAAACAAAAATCAGGCATCAAAATCAGGTTACTTCTTTCCCTGATAAGACGCATGCACAGTTTCTAATCCATTTTAGCATAGTTTCCTTCCCCATGCCTGCTAGCCTTCCCAGAGAATCATCCCACAATAGGTAAAGCTCCCTGCCTTCGCTCTTTTCCCAACAAGATCAAAATGATCAGATGGAGATTGACGATGGGCACTATTTTTTGTTCACTTTCCCTCTCGGTGTAGCATGACCTCACACTCCCTCTGTCGCACAAAAGTCCAACTGTGAGCATGGGTCACAGCATGGAACATTTTATTTGTCTCTAGAACATCAGACCTTGGCTGGGGCCTCCAAGCGCTCCGGCTCTACAAATCATTGACTAACAACTCACTGTTCTGACAAGGCCTGATGCAAAGCCGGCTGAGGTCACGGGAACGACTTTGATGGGCTTTTGATCAGACCCATAGCTCCTCAGAATAGTGTCATTCCCTCCAGCTGAGCCTGGGTCTGCTCATGGCTGAGGTATGTAGCAATTCCGCTGAGAACAAATAATGCTGATAATTCCTCTCCGCAAGGACAGGGTGTTCACCATCTTTCTTCAAGTGCTGAATGCGATCAATACACCCCCGATGCAGAAGAAGATACACTATTTTTTTTTCAACTAGTTCATATTTTGGTAAATCTGGACAACAACATGAAAACGTCCCAGGAACTACAACTGTCTTGACAATAGCCGAGATAGCCCATAACCCCCAGGTCTGCATAGATCACCTAGAGCGATTCCTACAGGTCAATCATGGGGACAGCATGATGAATCACTGATATCATCTTAGCTAATGTCACATGAAATGTGAGCCTAGCATACTAAAAGTATGTGATGCAGAAAATATATGATGACCTTTATGAAGAAGATAATAAAGCCTCAAATGATTCTTTCAAACTAGGACCTGCCATTATTGAGGTGGAAGCCTAATATCTATTGTGGCTTTCTGGACAATAGCGGCTTTGACCTCATTTGTACTTGACTATGCTACATTTATCTTTACCTATGTCCTGGCTAGGCACCATTAGTTGTACATTTTATCTGGGACAACTGTCTATATGAGTTTGAAAAACAGTGATCTTTACCATGAAGAAACTGGAGTGTCATGGTATATAAATCATTTTCAGTTTAACTATTTATTGAACATGGTACAGTAAAGGTTTATGAAGAGGACCGCTGATGAATTAAATTACGTAACACCTTTAAGCCACTAGATGGCAAAACAGGGCTGTAGATGGTTTCTCTGAGGCCCCTAAAAGCAGCAGTGGCTGTATATCCAGGATTGAACAACAGTGCTTTCAGGTGTATTTCCTGACTGCATTTTGCTGCAGAAATTTTTCATCTGACTTCTAAGACAATTTATAGCAATGTTTTCATCAATCAACTATATATTTAAAAGAATAATAATGGCACTATTATTTAATACTGTTTAAATGTCACTGTTCCTTATGTGCTCTGCTTTCATGTTTACTGTTATGACATTGCAATTTAGGAGAGAAGCTGAGCTAGAGGAAAGGGAGATGTAACCAGTTCAAGACAAAGTCATCCCACAAAATTGGTCTATGTGCATTTACCAGCTGCAGTTGGTACCACATACTGTTCTATACCCCATACTGTACCACATACAATGCTATTCCTATGTATTGCACAGCTGAGTAACAGCCCAGCATGCCCTTTCACTAAATCTTTTAAATAAAATTCTGTTACCAAGGCAGAGAAAAAATTTCCAGAGGAAAATAAAACTCTACTAGGAAAATGTTGTTCTGATTAGAGCATGGCTGCTGACATGGACTGTCCAGACCATGATCTGAATAGCTTGCTGAGGCTTTTGGGGGTTTTCACACCCATGCACCAAGTCTCAACAGTTTATGAGAGGGGCCTCCTGGCTGAAAAGAGGGAAAAATCCCATTCACAAAAGGTAAAGAAGTTACTGGGTTCACACCATTAAAATCCCAATCCTGCTAATGAATAGGGTGACCAGATAGCAACTGTGAAAAAACGGGACTGCGGGTAGGTGGTAATAGGCACCTATATAAGAAAAAGTCCCCAAAACAGGACTGTCCCTTTAAAAACAGGACATCTGGTCACCCTACTAATGAACAACTTCTAGACTGGTTTGGTAGTAGAATGTTTTATGGTTATAAGCCCAACACAGAACCCAGTTGGGTATCATTCCACTACCAATTCGAAACTACAATAATCAGAGGAATACTATGGCTCAGCCCTTCTGTGGTGCTTTATATTTTCCACGTGATACATGAACGTCCACTAAATAATCTTCCTGGTGCCCCTGTGAGGTAGGTAAGTATCACCCCACAGGAAACCCCGGCAGGGGATGTCCCTGGCCAAACAGCAGCAGCAGACATGGATTACAACTCAGGAGATCCATTCACTAGCCCAGGGGTCGGCAACCTTTCAGAAGTGGTGTGCCGAGTCTTCATTTATTCACTCTGATTTAAGGTTTCGCGTGCCAGTCATACATTTTAACGTTTTTAGAAGGTCTCTTTCTATAAGTCTATAATATAGAACTAAACTATTGTTGTATGTAAAGTAAATAAGGTTTTTAAAATGTTTAAGAAGCTTCATTTAAAATTAAATTAAAATGAAGAGCCCCCCGGACGGGTGGCCAGGACCCGGGCAGTGTGAGTGCCACTGAAAATCAGCTCAAGTGCGGCCTTTGGCACCCGTGCCATAGGTTGCCTACCCCTGCACTAGCCTATGCTGGTTCTCTGGTCACTGCCGTGATCTCAGGGCTCAGTAACCCCTAACCCTACAGAGCTTCCTCCAGACTCTTCCAAAATGGCAACGTTTGCTTCCTATAGATCTTGGAGATCTGCCAAAGCCAAGTATCTTCTGCTCCCTCTTAACATGTTCCCGACTATGGAGTTTGGAGGCAGCACAGGTTGCTGCAGATGCTGTATCCCAGTTCTCCCAGAAGATCTCATAGGCAGAGTGGAGAATCTGGCAATGACACTTCCCTGCCTTTCTCCGACCCCTCTGTATCCACCCTGCCAGAACCCCATGGAGGGGCTCCATGGGGAAAGCATACAGGTACCATAGAAACCGCACCATCCCTTTCTGCATTCCCTAAGGACAGATCTGCAGGCACAGGTTTCCCCTGCTGCACATGTTCTGGACTCTTTGCTCATGTAAGGAATAGCCCTGTAATGATCTTCTGAAGCATGATTTCTCTTAGGGTATTTTTCCCTATGCTAGTCTGCAATATTAATTACAGTATCCGTCTTTAAATAATAACATGCCCTGGTTGTACACAATGCTCAATAAAGAAACAACCAATTGGGGACCTTTGCACACATGCTTGAGTTGGCTCTTCTAACCAGACATGTGCTGGGCAGATCTTTGCATGGTGGAGTTTAAGGTGGAAATTAATTTCATTTTTTAAAAGCAGTACCATGATTAAAAGTGACAAGACTGAACCTAAACCAGCTTGATCTAATGATTTTTTCTTGTGCCTCTCAAAAAAGAAGAGTTTACTTTGCTTTATCCTGCAGTTGCTTAATTCACCAACTATTGCCACTTCTATTTTCTGTTTATTCAACCCCCTTCTTGCCCTGACATCCGCAAGATCTGTCCCATCCCTTTTAAAAGTTCCACAGATAAGAAACAGTGCGACAGATGTATTTTAGTGAAGTGACTGTTATGTTGCCTCTTGGATTTGACTGGCATAAAATTAACTTAGAATAGCTTGGGTGTGAGCACTGTCACGTATACTGAAAAATAGCTGAGGGGCCCTAAGCAAAGGACAATGATAAATGGCAATTCTCCAGTGTGTAGGAAAGCTCTGCTGGGGCTCAGCAGGGATTGTTGCTAGGCTCTTTTTTATTTAACAATTTATTAATAATATGGAAGCTGGGGAAACGGGACATTAATTAGCTCTGCAGGTTTTTAAGGTCAGGCTTGACAAAGCCCGGGCTGGGATGATTTAGTTGGGGGTTGGTCCTGCTTTGAGCAGGAGGTTGGACTAGGTGACCTCCTGAGGTCCCTTCCAACCCTGATATTCTATGATTCTATGCAGATGACACTTAACGGAGAGGGTCGTGTATCTCACGTACAGATACTGAAAAACAAACTAACAGCACTTCAGGCCTGATTCAAAGCCCACGGAGGTCAACAGGATTCTGTCAGGGACTTTGGATCAGGCTCTTTGGTTTACACTGCCAAGTTTTGCCAGCATAGCTATGTCATCTAAGAGTAAACCCCCCGCCCCTCACTGTAGACGCAACTATGCCGACAGAAGAGTGCTTCTGTTGACTTAGCCCATGTTGCTTGGGGAAAGGGTATAGCTCTGCCAGCAGAACTCCTTAAGTTGGCATACGCTGTGTATCCACTAGGAGGCTCTGAGGTAGCTATGCCAACATAGCTACACTGACAAAGGTTTTGTAGTGTAGACAAGCCCTTGGAGAGGCTGAAAACATGGGCAGGAAATAAGATACTAAATCTGGGTAGCTGTGAGGTAATGCACCTGGGGAATAACCACCCAAACCAGGGAGAAAATGGGAGAAAAATACTTGGACAGTAGCAAAGATTAAAAAAATGCCATAAGCGAATCAGGCACTGGGAGATGAACAGAAGGAATCAAGTCTAAACAAGCCAAACCCATGCACTCTACTTTCAGGATGTCTGTGCAGTAGTAGCTAATCCTGGGCTGAGAGACGATACTGTGCGTACTGTGTGCACCTCTGGGCACCTCAAAAACAATTAAGGGGCTGGCTGGAGGGACTGTCTTATAAGTAAGGATTTTAAACAATGCGCCTAGCTAATATATCAGAGTGCATGTGAGATATACAGAGAACATCTGACAGGTCCGCATTTTCATCAGCAGGAGTCAGCAGGAGTGCGGGATGGTCCTGCTTTGAGCAGGGGGTTGGACTAGGTGACCTCCTGAGGTCCCTTCCAACCCTGATATTCTATGATTCTATATTACTCGAGAGTGGCTTGATGTAGATTATCTTAAATGGATGCCAATAAAAATCTCTATCTCAAACCACACCAGCCAGTGGTGCTGAAACAATTTTTTGTAGTGGGGATGCTGAAGGTGGAAACCATGTATTCGGGTTGTTATCACTACTTCAAGCCAGAGAGAGTGGCAGCACCCCCAGTCACCCTCGTTCCAGCACCTATGACACTACCCTGTACCCAGCATGTCACATATTTCCCCCAAAATAAATATTTTAGAAGTGCTTGAGAGGTCTCAGGAGTTTTTGGTATTCCACTGTGTGAAAAGCCAGGTCACCTTAGGGTTTGCTTACACAGCGAATTAGTCCACACTGGTTATGCACTAACTAGCCCATGAGGGTTCTAGTCCATGTGTTCCCTAATGCACGTTAATATAGTCCCATTGCAAACAGTACTACATTAACCTCCGCACCGGCCAGTTAGTGCGCAACTCGATAGCATGCACTAGAATTTACATGCACTAGAAATTACACTAACTCACTGTGTAGAGAAGCCCTTAGTTACAAGAAGTACATGCCAGAGGGGGAGAGAATTGCTAGAACTAGTATATTTTCAAAACCACTACAACTTACCTAAAACAACCAGTGTATGCTCAGTAATATCAATAGTATAGGAGGTCCAATATCTCACAATCTACCAGGGCTACAAAGAAATGCCTTATGCTCTTGGAAAGCCGGAGTAGGGATAGGGACGCCTGACTTCCCCATTGCCAGTGGAAGCATGGGGAGCTTTAGAAAAGCAGAAGAATTCTCGGCAAGGGTACTCAGCTCCTCCTGAATGTAAGCATGAAGTCCTATTATACTAAAGTACCTTACACCAAGTCATAGGATGCCACCAATGCACTGGATGAAAGCTTTAATCATGCTCAGAGCATTGGCATTGTCCCAAATGTCAATGGAATTTTGGTTCATAACTTGTCTAAACTCCTTTTGAAAATGAGATTTAGTCTCCGAAATCAGTTAGGCATTGCAATGCTGAAGGCAGCACCATCAAAATAACTTTAAAAATCTGGGCCTAAGCACCTAATTTCCCTTGATTTTAATTCTGAAAACCCCACTACCCACATATCTGCATCCTTTAGGCACTTAAACCCCTTTAAAAATCTGGCCCTATGAGCCTAAATCCCATTGGGTTTTAATGGCTTTTAAGTGCCCAAGTCACACTGGGAAATGGGATTTATGCTCCTAAGTCTCTTAGGTACTTTGAAATTTTGACACAGACTGACCAGCCAGGGTACACTGTTAGCAGGGCAGATTCCAAAGGTGACAATCAGGTGGGTATCAGAGATTCACCTGTTTATAGAAATGGCCATCTGACCGATTCAGCAAAACCCCAAACTGGATGGATTTGTGGACAGATATTCACTGCATCCCCAGTGCCAACAAAATGGAAAGCGTTACATTCCACTACTCTAAAATTACCCTGCCCAATTAAAAAGTGATAGTATAAACCAAACAGTACAGATCACTTACTGCAGGCCAAATTTTGATATCCACACGCAGGCTGAATAACACGTTAGTTCACGAGAGGCCCCACTGACGTCAATGGAACCATTTGTGGAGTTAGGAAACAATCATTGTGAGTGAGGGTGTCACCATCTGGCCTTAAATATTATTTTGGAAAGGAACTAGCTGGCCTAACCTCCATCAGAAAAATCTCCCATACAACATATTCGTGAGTTACCTTTGTCATGTACAAACTCAGACATACAGACACTATTAATTACACAGTTCCCCCTGTAGGGGGAAGGTAACATTCTGCTCTGGAGCCAAAACAAGGAGGACTATTTTCTTAGGAAAAAACGTGAAGAAAATGACAAGTCTCCTGAAAAGTGACAATTCTACTTCCAGGGAATAACAATGAAGGTAAAACTCAGAAGAGACACTCAGGGTGTGACCTGCATGCTGTTAGGCCGTTTCTGAGCACCCTACGTTGGGAACTATAACAGCAAAGCACTGTTCGGCACCCAGGGTTACGGGGCAGGCGGTGACAACCTCTCACTGGTCTGGATTGAACCCTGGAACGTGACAGCTGGTGCTGATATTATTGGTACTGAACTGAACGGAGGCCACATGGCTAGAACAGGACAGTCAAAAGTACAGGCTCTCGCCCGTCAACCCATCTCTGTTCCATGTCACGTTTGTCTTTGATGACTGTCCTGCCACCAGGAGCGAACCTGTGCCCACCTTTGAAGGTCCATAGACTAGCTTCAGGGAATCAAAGAACTTGTTGTTTCATTTGTTTCCGCATACCATTGAGTGTCTTCTGCTACCTTCTCCCACCATTTATCTTGTATTAAGCGTAGTTATCTTTGTGCCTTGCTTTACAAGTGATTGAATCTGTCTCTCTTTGAGGTGGACTGAATATCATTTTGCCAGATTTGGAAAGCCTTTTTTTTTTTTCCTTTCAAGAGTACTGTGATTTCCTCATCATTTTTATCAGACCAGTCACCCGATTCTAGGTGAAAATAAACCTCTCCCACTGTCAATCTTCACCTTTTCAGAAGGCTCCTCGTGACTCCTAATGAAACAGAACTGCAAACGTCTGTAAAGCTCTTAAATGAAACTATGCAACTAGAATGGTAATCCAATTATTTTGTGCATTTAAGGCAGTTCATTTTAAATTAACATTGAAAACTGTAGAAAGGCGTAAACAAGCCTCAGTTTTTAATTTTCTACTGATTTGGTTTTATCCAAAGTTGTGAATTCTGCTTAGGGCTTCTCTATAAAAGCAAATATACATTTAAATTATTATTGAAATACACAAGACCACCCTTCTGACTGGCTTTGGTAGGGGAATAGTGAAGAATATTTATGTTGTACCCTGCACAACAAAAACAAAGGATGGAAAACAGGATATATTAAAAGCCTTCAGGTTTGGTGAGGGGGCATGCTGGCAAAAGATGCTCTGGCCACTCCCTGCCCCCACTCAGTTAGAGCCTTTTTTCTCTGCCCTTGTCATCTTATTGTTGGAACCAGGGAGGACAGCTGGGTCAAGCTGGTTGCTTGAACAGTTGCAGCATATGGGGGCACATCCGGTGACAGAATGGTTACAGAATCTGTAAATAGTTACCTAATAGATAAGGTATCAGTAGATGGCACTCAAGGATATGTCACACAGTTCCTGGGTTTTTTAGAACCAATAAAACTTGTTGGTGGTGTTAAATGCAAAGGCTTCCTCCGGTAGCTTTGAACATTAGATCTTAACAGGCCCAAGCAGTCACCTGGGACTAGGTTACTGAGATATAAAATCATCTGCAGTGTGTGGACAGTGGAATTTGGTCTCTGTGATTCACTCAAAGAACCATAAGCAGGAACCAAAATAGTGCCCTTGCTAACATCAGGACAAACAGAATGACAAAGCTCTAGGCTTTGTCTTCACTGCCTTGTTAGCTCAAGGTATAACTTGAGTTTTGCCCCTAACCTGACTCCTGTCCACACACAAAAATCTCTAGCTCAAGTCATGTAGCTAGCTGGCCCTTTGGGGGCTGATGGTGGTGATGGGGGGTTTGAAGCTCAAGGGCTGCTGAAACTGGAGCTAATCATGCAAAGGGGATGCATCTGTTTGAGTTACAAGAAGTCATCAGCTGTTAATCCAATCACTCGGGGTATGTCCACACTGTGATAAAAACCCCAGTGGCACAGAGTCTTAGAACCCTGATCAGCTGACCTAGGCTCACGGGGATCTGCTGCAGTGTAAACATTCAGGCTTGGGTGGGAGCTCAGGCTCGGAGACCCTCTCCCCTCACAGGCTCCAACTGGGAGCCTGAACATCTATACTGCAATTTTATAGTCCCATGAGCGTAGTCAGTTGACCTGGGCTAGAGCTCCAGGTCTTTTATTGCAGCAGAGACAAAACCTCTGTGTCCCTTGAGTGCTTCACAATGCGGCTGCTCTCGCTTGAGCTAGGCTAGCTTGACTGGAGTAACTCTAGTTAACGGTTGCAGTGAAAACAAGCCCATAAACTCATGTAACTGGCCAAATTCTCCTCTGAGTTACACTCAGCTCCCAGGGAGTGGTACCAATGTTTTAGTCCTGCACTGGGTGGAGAATTTATTTATGTTATCACAAGAGGACCTAATTCACACTGCATTATTACCTGACATCCGCAGCATCACCCTCCTCTGACCATAGTCAGAGAATATTGACTGCAATGGAATATTTTAATCTTCCGTTCACTTTGTAGCAAAAAGTTACATTAGGTCATTTTAAAATTCAGGAGCTGGGGTGGGGGGACTCAACTTCCTGAACTCATGACAAGAACAGATTTTCTATTGCTATAAAGAAGAGCAACCCCTATGGGAAATTCCCCCGAGAGCTGGGAAATTCAACTTTGCTGACAAACCTCCATTACCCATCAGATGATTTTCAAGGAATGGAGTTAAAGAAAGAAGCTGTGGAGTCTTATAAATGCTCAAGGTCAGGCAGTGGACTCAGTAAGCTGCTGCATACGAGTCTGAAAACGAAGACCCTAGGCAGGTGATAAGCGTAGAGAGAAAGTTTGGTGCAGTGAGCAAAATGAAGGTACTCGGTGAAATAAGAGATAAGCACTGTAAGTAGCTTGCAAGCTAATCAAGGAAGGAGCAGAAAGATAACGAAGGCTAAGAGGTGCTCCCCTTTCTCCTGGAACGGAATCAGGGTGGCCCATAAAACTAGGGAGGGAAAGAGGAATGGGTGGAAAGCGGTTGAAATATTTCAAAAGCGATAAAGAATGTAGTCTGTAAAGAGTGAAATTCTGGAAACCGCATGAAGCCCAGCTACCCAGGTGTGACAAGGAAAGGCTGCTACAGCTGATAAAGGGTTCACAGGTGCCTGCCTGTGACGTGGCTGCTTGGGGCCAAGTAGGACAGGAAGCAGCATCTGGGTCCAAGGGGAGCTAAGGGTCCACGTCTATCCTCTCCCATTCTGGCGGTCTGAAGCAGGGGAAGCCCATAGAGATGATTTCCCGGGGTCTCTCAACCCATTAGCTTCTTATTGGGGACAATAAAACAAGCACTGAAGAAAGGGCCTTTAAGAACTCATGTCTGCCTGGCTGGGGAAACCACCCACCAGCTTACACCGAGCTTTACGGGGATGTCATGCGTGGGGGTGGGGAACAAAATCCACCCCCCTAACCCTACACAGATGCTCCATGGACATTACATCAGCTTAAGGTGGCAGCTGCTCCTCCATCCACTCAGCTCCTCAGCCAGTGGATGAATGCAGCTGCAGATCTAGTAGCATCTCCTCAGTGTAGCCCTCCTCACTCCACCCAATGCCGGCCTATCAGCAGGAGCGCCGCCAGCTTTTTTGCTGCCCTAGGCGGCGGAAGGTCCCACCCCTGAAATGCCGCCCCCGACAGAGGCGGCGGAAGGTCCCGCCTCCGAAATACTGCTGGCGCCCCCCAAATGTTAGCACCCTAGGCGACCACCTAGGTTGCCTAATGGGTTGCGCCGGCCCTGCCTATCAGGCATGAGGGGCTGAGGCCATCCAGCACGCAGCTTCATCCAGGCCGCTGTGCTCAGAGCTCCTGCAAGGCGCCTTTGGTTGGGGCCCTCTGCAAAGTGGGTCAGATTTTACCCAAAATTAAAATCATTCCAGAACGCCGCTAGAGTACAGTTATGCTGGGGAGTTGAGAGAAACCTCACTGAAGTTAGTAGGTTTAGCGTCACCCTTCATTCAAGATAAAAGTAAGAAACAATGCTCCTTATGGAACCAGACAGCTGAAACAATAGGAAGTACTAGCACTAGAAAAGGTTCAGAGAAGGGCAACTAAAATGATTAGGGGTTTGGAACGGGTCCCATATGAGGAGAGATTAAAGAGGCTAGGACTTTTCAGCTTGGAAAAGAGGAGACTAAGGGGGGATATGATAGAGGTATAGAAAATCATGAGTGATGTGGAGAAAGTGAATAAGGAAAAGTTATTTACTTGTTCCCATAATATAAGAACTAGGGGCCACCAAATGAAATTAATGGGCAGCAGGTTTAAAATAAATAAAAGGAAGTTCTTCACACAGCCCACAGTCAACCTGTGGAACTCCTTGCCTGAGGAGGTTGTGAAGGCTGGGACTATAGCAGGGTTTAAAAGAGAACTGGATAAATTCATGGAGGTTAAGTTCATTAATGGCTATTAGCCAGGATGGGTAAGGAATGGTGTCCCTAGCCTCTGTTTGTCAGAGGGTGGAGATGGATGGCAGGAGAGAGATCACTTGATCATTACCTGTTAGGTTCACTCCCTCTGGGGCACCTGGCATTGGCCACTGTCGGTAGACAGGATACTGGGCTAGATGGACCTTTGGTCTGACCCNGAATGAGGGGCGATTTGATAGCTGCTTTCAACTACCTGAAAGGGGGTTCCAAAGAGGATGGATCTAGACTGTTCTCAGTGATAGAAGATGACAGAACAAGGAGTAATGGTCTCAAGTTGCAGAGGGGGAGGTTTAGGTTGGACATTAGGAAAAACTTTTTCACTAGTAGGGTGGTGAAGAACTGGAATGGGTTACCTAGGGAGGTGGTGGAATCTCCTTCCTTAGAGGTTTTTAAGGTCAGGCTTGACAAAGCCCTGGCTGGGCTGATTTAGTTGGGTTTGGTCCTGCTTTGAGCAGGGGGTTGGACTAGATGACCTCCTGAGGTCCCTTCCAACCCTGAGATTCTATGATTCTATGATTCTATGAAATGAAATTAATGGGCAGCAGGTTTAAAATAAATAAAAGGAAGTTCTTCACACAGCCCACAGTCAACCTGTGGAACTCCTTGCCTGAGGAGGTTGTGAAGGCTGGGACTATAGCAGGGTTTAAAAGAGAACTGGATAAATTCATGGAGGTTAAGTTCATTAATAGCTATTAGCCAGGATGGGTAAGGAATGGTGTCCCTAGCCTCTGTTTGTCAGAGGGTGGAGATGGATGGCAGGAGAGAGATCACTTGATCATTGCCTGTTAGGTTCACTCCTTCTGGGGCACCTGGCATTGGCCACTGTCGGTAGACAGGATACTGGGCTGGAAGGACCCTTGCTCTGACCCAGTACGGCCTTTCTTATGTTCTTCTTTCGTTTATGTTCTTATGCCACTCAAAACGCGGGCACACGGCAAGGCGTGAGTAGAAGCTGAACCATGTGGCCCAAGCGGTTTCCCTGGAGACTGAAACAAATGCAGCGGCTGGGAGATGGATTGGTGGAGCTAGGTGTGTCTGGTGGAGCTGGGTGGGAGAGAAGGGTCAGAAACACACAGGACAGAAAGGTATGCCAACACTGCCGTTAAACACCCACGCCTGGCCCATGCCAACTGACTGAGGCTGGGGGGCTGTACAGTAGCGGTGTAGACATTCGGGCTTGGGCTGGACACCAGGCTGGGGGACCCCGAGGTGGGGGGAGGGGTCCCCCAGCCCCAGATCCAGCTCAAGCCCAAATGTCTACACGGTTACTGTACAGGCCGGCAGCCCAGGCCCCACAAGCCTGAGTCAGCTGACACAGTCCAGCCACAGATGTTTAATTGCAGTGTAGACATACCCAAAAAGAAGGAGCAGAGATGGTCTGGTAGTGTGACCCGTAACAAAATATACTAAGAGAGAGGGAGTTTTTGGTTAAAGGGATGGCTGGGAAAGGTATGGAATTGTGAGGAAAGAAACGGTCTCTTATTTGATTCCTGATGTGTTCAGGGAAACAGGACTTTGTACATTCTTTGAAATTAACAGGATTGCATCAGAGAACTACCTCACTCCAACATCAATTTGTTCTCCTAATGGAAATAACCCCAATAGACCCTGAAAACCGGCTCACCGCTTGGGACAAAAAGGGGTAACATGGTTAAAACCCACATTCAGCTTGGCCTGATTCTCCTCTCAGTCACTCCAGTTTCATACCTGAGTGGCTCCGCTGAGTAAAATGGAGTGACTCCTGATTCATGCTGGTGTAAGCAAGAGGAGAATAAGGCCCATCTATCTTCAAATTTCATTCTCTCCACTCCAGACCTCCATGGTAAGCAAGCCCATGAGGCTCTTAAGATAGCCAGGGGCCTCTCGGATTTTAGAGGGATTTAATTCACTATTTGAAAGGTGTAGAGAGGACACTAGGCATATACATTCTCAGACAATTACTCCTTTGAGTGGATTGTAAGTTATACCTGCAGAGCAGACATGATTATTCAATACAAGTGAAGCCAGGCACGGAATTTAGCCCTAGGCTCAGTTCTGAAAATTAAAGACCTCATAAGATGTGGAATTTAACTATTTGGGGGTGCTGGAGTATGTTACCAGCTACATGGGATTTTCCCATAGTCCAAATAGGATTGTTTTACGCAGAATGCATTATGTGAGACCTGTCCATCTCCCACATCAGGCCATGGGGGCTTTTCTAGAAAACTAATCCCGAACTTGAATTTCCCACTGTGCTACCAAAGGGCAGGTTACATTTAAACACAGGCCTGGTCAAGTGAAAAGTTATTCCCCACAGCAGCCTCCTCAGATGTGGAGCTATTAGGCAGATTGTAGGACAGTGGTATTTTTACCCGGCTATTCACAGACCGCAACCCCACCCCATCCCAAAACAAAAAGCAGAAAACAATCACCCTACCCCAAGCAGACTTTTGACCCCACGAACAGAGCTGTACCAGAGACTATGTCAAGTCTGCTCGGGACTTTGCTATTGATTTTGTACGGAAGGAGTTTAGATACTACAGTGCTGTGTAGCAGTGTAGAGTCACCATGCAAACACTAGTCAAAATCCTGGTGGATTTGGGATCGTCCCCAGAGGACTTGGCAATACGTAGCAGGGTCCCCAGTGGGCTTGGACTGCTACTTTTAGCTGTGTTGGGTACAGCTAACATGATATGCACACCAAGCAGCAATCACAGTTCTGAGCACAGTACAGACATACCCTAAGGATATGTCTACACAGCAACTAGACACCCGCAGCTGGGCCCTGCCAGCCGGCTCAGGCCGCGGGGCTATTTCATTGCTGTTTCATCCTGGGTTTGGACCAGAGCCTGGGCTCTAGGACCCTGCGAGGTGGGAGGGTCCCAGAGCTCAGAAGTCTACACAGCAATGAAACAGCCCCGCAGCCCAAGCCCAAGTCAGCTGGTATTGGCCAGCCACGGGCTTTTCCTTGCTGTGCAGATATACCCTAAGTGACTTAGGAGCCAAAGTCCCAACTCACTTTCAATGGGATTTTGGCTCCTAAGTGACTTATATGCTTTTGAAAATTTTACCCTTCAACATTGCTACTTACTGCACCAAATAGGACTGTTGCAAGGGTAGATCCCCTTTTGAGTCCAATGTGAGCAGAGTTAGGGGAGGGCTTTTGAAAATCCCTCCCTGTAAACTCTTTGGATCAGGGATTGCCTTTTGTTAGTGTGGGTGAATGTAAAGTGCTCAGAACAAGGAGCACTGATAAGAACCTGTAGACACTAGTGTAAGCCAAATAACCAACACCCCCCACGTCAGTATAAGATCACATAGGTTCTTGCATCCGAAGAAGTGGGTATTCACCCACGAAAGCTCATGCTGCAAAACGTCTGTTAGTCTATAAGGTGCCACAGGATTCTTTGCTGCTTTTACAGATCCAGACTAACATGGCTACCCCTCTGATAGGTTGGAAAGACAATGAACGTAGGCGTTAGAAGGGTGTGCCTGCATATAACAGACAGCAACTCCCAAAGGCATTGTTACCTAAACCCAAACATTTTACATCATCAGATGCCCCTGTGCCTTCCCCCTCCAATCCCTCTCATCTCCCCCCCTCACCCGAATAAAAGTTCCAGTTTTCAAATTAATCCTGCTGGTTCAAATGTAATTTTTCTCTGAATGACAACAACTACCAGAAGAAGAGCTCTGTATAGCTCGAAACCTTGTCTCTCTCCCCAACAGAAGCTGGCCCAATAAAAGGTATTACCTTACCCATCTTGTCTCTCTAATAACTACATGAGAAATGTAGTCTTCTGGTGGCCCTGCACAGCCTGCAAGATCATGGGGAAATTGGATTTCAGTCAGTTTGGACCTAGATGTTATTTATCATTTAAATTTGAGACAGTGGCCTTTATTTTCAGAGCAGAAGCAGTTTTCTCATGAGTACAAGGAATTTACATTTCACTTATTAATCTGTAGACAATTTTGCTTCTGAGCAATGTGTTTTGGGATGTATGTTACTAAACCCAGAGAGACTCCTGTATAGGAGGGCATGGTTTCATCTACCTGCACTTTACACCGTAGTTTGTAAGAGAGAGACTTTTCTGTGGTTTTACACATCCTTAAACCAGAACGAAACACCATGCGTACAAAAAGGTTGACTGCTTAAGAAGTTAAAACTCACTGGTTCAGGTTTTACAGATGGCCCTTTCTTGCAGGTAAGGACTGAAATTCATGGTGTTTGTAGGGGGAAAATGATGTACACAGTCTGGTATCAAAGCATACAGAAAGCGGTTGTCCAAGTATGGAGGTTAAGAAGAGAATATTTCTTTGGGAGGATAGTTAAATGTTTCTTCTCTGTTCTAGTCCCTTGCAGAATGGTTGAATTTTTTAGGATGTTTTCCATACAGTAAAAAGTACAAAAGCAACTCCAGCGCCCATGACCTCAAGGAGAGCTCAGGAAGCTCAGGACCTCAAAAAGAGGCATTTGGCCCCTTTGAGGATTGAACCTGGCATTTCTGGGTGATTGATGAATACCAGAAATGGCATCTGTTTCCATAGTGTAGTATCCTTTTAAAATGCACTGGGGACTATTCTATTCAATATAGGTCAGGGGTAGGCAACCTATGGCATGTGTGCCGAAGGCGGCACGCAAGCTGATTTTCAGTGGCACTCACACTGGCTGGGTCCTGGCCACCGGTCCGGGGGGCTCTGCATTTTAATTTAATTTTAAATGAAGCTTCTTAAACATTTTTAAAACCTTATTTACTTTACATACAACAATAGTTTAGTTATATATTATAGACTTATTGAAAGAGACCTTCTAAAAACGTTAAAATGTATTATTGGCACGTGAAACCTTGAATCAGAGTGAATAAATGAAGACTCGGCACACCACTTCTGAAAGGTTGCCGACCCCTGATATAGGTTCTTACACCATCCTCATCGCCGTAGTAGCTGAATGCCTTCCAATAGTGGTTTAAGGAAAAGGACTAACATCAGTCACATGAGGTTCATCCTCTCTCCAGGAGAAGAACTGTACATGCAGTGGAGTGTTTTATGTTCATAGGGTTGTTGTTTTTAATGTCCAGGCTGCTCTGGGTTTATGCTACAGAAGACAGGTCAAAGAAATGCCCCTAGCATGTGGAGTGAAAGGTGGTGAGGTTTGCAATGGTCCTTAGTTCCTGCGGGAGTTCATTCCACAGTCTTGGAGCAGGAGCCGTCGACCCCAGTCCCCATCCTGGAGCTGCAGGCTCTTCTGGCTATCCTGGGGCCAGGCTGGGGAGCACCGTGAAGAGAAGGACCAAGACCCTGAACTTGATTTGAGATTCTATGGGAAGCCAGTGTAGAGAGCAGAGGACAGGTGCAATGAGCTTGCGGAGCTCATGTTGCTGAGGAGACGCACTGCAGCATTTTGAACTCCCTGGACACTGCCCAGACACTACATTTCATTATGGTGTAAAATAATCCAAGTAAAGAGCCAAATCCTGCAACCCTTAGTTTTACAAGTAACGCTCCCAGGAGGGCCTCCTTTTGAGGTCAGTGAAAATGCTTGCATCAGAAAGGACTCATTCACGTAAGGGCTGCCTAAGCTAACACAGTATGTGCAGACCAGTCCGAATGCACTTTTCAAAATGGGTATGAACAGTCTCCTATAAATGGATCCTGAAGAACTCCACTGAAGCAGCAAAAATACCTAAAATTGTAGGAACTGCAGGCTCTTATGGAAATTTTCTTCCAAGCACAGCTCTGCTATTTCCCCCTCTGAGATGGATTTAAAAATAATTCTGGAAAATGAGCCCTGCTGGAGGGCACTCTCTGATTGAGAATATTTCCTTACTTTCAACTGTATTGTTTTGATACAGATTACTGAATATTCATATTTTTCTGGCACAGAACCAGGCAAAGTTGGAAGAGTAGCAGCATCTTTTATGTCTTCAGAATGGAAATTAACGCTTATGGAATACAACCCTGATTCTACAACTATATCAGTGCAGATTCAGAAGTCTGCCAGTTACTTTTAATATGGTAACAAACATTCCCTGTGGAAATAAGAGTCTAGTTCATTCAGGTTGGAATGCTGATAATCAATGGCATCTGTATTTTGGTGTACGGACTATCAGTTTTAGCCGAAAGTCCTTGATGAAAAGTACAAATGCCATACAGCCTCCATTTTGTTTTTTCTTAAAGATGTAACAGTTCATATTTTATATATGTCATGAACATACACTAAGGGTAGCATAAAATCCCTACTTTACCTGTAAAGGGTTAAGAAGCTCAAATAACGTGGCTGGCATCTGACCAAAAGGACCAATAAGGGGAGAAGATACTTTCAAATCTGTGGGGGAAGGTTTTTGCTTTGTGCTTGTTGTTGTTCTCTCCGAGACAAAGAGAGAGACCAAGTAAGTAATCCCGCTCCCACTAAAATGATACATCTAATATTACAAAAACTGTAAGTAATAGCAAGGAAATGCATTAGATTATCTTTTGTTTTAGCTTGTGAATTTTCCCTATGCTAAGAGGGAGGTTTTTTAAATACAACTTTTCTCCCTGTAGCCCGGAGTGTGGTACATACTGAGCCGCGGAGCAGTCGGCACCGACGAGACAGACTTGCTCGGAGATCGTTTGGAAAGCGGTTGGTCTCTGTGAGGCGAGGAAAGTGGCCGTTTTTTTGCTGTTTTTTAATTTTTTGCTGACCTAGGCAGACTTTGTCTTGAGGAGGACTCCGCACCTGGTTCAGAGGGAGGTCTGAGGCACTTCTCCATTAAGATTAATTGAGCCTCAGGTCTCTGTCCTTTCATGCCCTAGCCTTTAACAGTGAACTCCCCCAAACAGTGAACACATTGAGAGTGGCTGTCCGAGATAGGAATGGCGTCTCTACACGTAGTGCATCTCTTAAAACCTGGTGAGCCAGGCACAGTACGAACTGTCTAACTAACTGACAGGAAAAACGGGAAGGGGAAAAAAACTTTGTTGTTGTTGTTGGAGAGAACGGGGAAAGGAGAGTTCAAACTTATCTACTAATTACTGAGTGAAACTGTGTAGAAACTAAGTAAACTAGCCAAAACAAACTTTTTTTTGAACGAATCTGCTGAGCTCCGTCTCAGGCCGGGGACGGTAGAGAAGGAACTGAGGAGCCCGGCTGCGCACGTGCACTATTGAAGCACGGTTGGTGTGCGAGGCAGGCACCGCGTGTGCGCAGCCTGTGCGGGTATTGCTGTAAAAATCTCCGAGTGAAGGCACAGGAGCGCACCAACACCTGGAGTGGAGCACCCACAGGGACATCTCTCGAAGGAGAATGATTTTTATCTACTCACATTGGTGAAATCCTCTCTTCATTGAAGCCAGTGGGAGTTTTGCCACTGACTTCAGAGGGGCCAGGATTTCATGCCTTGACTTCGGAGGGGCCAGGATTTCATGCCTTGACTTCGGAGGGGATACAGCTGAAGGAGTTTGCAGGACTGTGCTCTAAACCTCTCTGATGGTGCTTTTTTGTTCAGATAAGAAACTTGCTGTAAGCTTCACATTAAAAAACCCTTATAATTCTTACATCATATACAAGGTTTTAACATCTGAACTCACATCATATTTGGGCAACCCAAATTAGCTCAAAAAAGTCAGAAGAAAATGCTTGTTTTTGTTGTTACCGCCTTAAAAGTCTTGGAAAAAATCGGTCTGGAAATGTGTGTTTGCTATATTATTTGTGTACAGACGCGGAGTGCAATCTGAAACTTTCCGCTTCTAGTTCAAGCAATGATTTTCAGCTTTGTTTTCTTCAGCCTTTGAAACTATCACTGTGGCACAGTCATGTACAGAAAACGGTGTGCTT
Source organism: Platysternon megacephalum (assembly GCA_003942145.1). Lineage (NCBI taxonomy): Eukaryota > Metazoa > Chordata > Testudines > Platysternidae > Platysternon > Platysternon megacephalum. The sequence continues at coordinate 10,225,903 of QXTE01000030.1, read as the reverse complement.
GGAACTCATCATAGAAATATGAGATGGAATTGACTTATTAGGTCATCTAGTTCATCTTCCTCATCCCTCCACTGGGATTTGTGAGGCTCTCTGGAGAAAGAAAATCTGAAGATTTGGGAATCAGAGGGAAAGTGGGCCTCTTAGCGTAACTCAGGTTCTGCACTTTACACAATAAAGCTGTTCAGTTTGAGTTTCATTTAAAAAGTGCCAAGACTCTCTAGTGAATCAAGGGAGAAAACTGTCTTTCATCCAAATGGATATTGCTTCAAAATGAATAAACCCCCCAAATTAGCAAGCAAAAGTCACAAAATCATTTTCTCCTTTGACATTAATACAGATGCTACATCATTAACAGGGAAGACCTGACAGTCACCGTTACATTTGAAAAAGCAGGGATTAAAAGAGGTCTAGGATGTCCTCTCAGCAAACTAAGGAATTGCATGAAGGGTTACAGAAGGGTCGCTGGGTTTTCTAACCGGCAAATACTAGGCAAATCATCACTTGCAAGGAAAGGGAGGGCCCCTCCCCGGAAATCCGTGCTGCCGGCTGGGAGAAGGGGGGCTTCTCCCCCGGAGCTGCTGCCGGCAGGGAGAGGGATGTGTGGAGTTCTCTGGCCCCAGCCCTGGGGCAGCCTGCACCCCAAACTCATCCCCGGCCCCAACCCAGAGCCCGCACCCCCAGCTGCAGCCCTCACAGCCCCACACCCCAACACTCTGCCCCAGCTCTTGAGCCCCCTTCCACCCTCCAAACCCCTTGGCCCCACCCCGCCACATATCACCTCCATACTGGTGCATATAATTAAATTCATTCCGCACATGGATATAAAAAATTAGAGGGAACATTGCTCCTAACTGCCAGAGGGATGGAAGCAACTGGAGACAAGGAAATGGAAATGGAAAACACAGTCTGGGACTAGGTTTTAGTTAGCAGTAGAGGAAATCAGATTGCAGTAGGAGTAAAGCTAGCATAAAAGCTTGATGGACATCATACTGATCACTAGGCTAATGGGAACTGGGCTTCAGCTGAGGGACTTTTTTTTTTTTTTAAATTTCTGTCTTCAAATGGCATCCAGTGAAGAGGAGAAAAACATTATCATAAGAGCTTTTGGTATGCAGTGAACATGCTGGAAACAACGGTAGTCATGGGTAATATGAGTGCATATGTAGGTGGATTCAGCTAAGGGAATCTCAGCTGCTTTGTATCACATGGCTATAGTACATACAATGCGAAAGGCAAGGCACTTCTGGATAATGGACACAGAGTGAAAAATGTGCTTACCTGTACACTCATATGTGAGCAAGAGCATTAATGGTTAGTGCTCACAGACGGGGAAGAGCCTCTCATGCGGGATGTAGATCTATTTCTCTCTACAGAGAGATGCTGCTCTAGCTCCACGCTTTTCAAAAATGGGAGCCTAAAGTTTGACTCCTAAATCCTGATTCAGGGACCCGAATAAGTGGCCCGATTTTCAAAAATGCCAAGCAGCCAGAAGTTCCAATGGGAGCTGGCTGCTTATTTAAATGCCTAGATATGGATTTAGGAGTCTAAGTTTAGGAACCCATTTTGAAAACTATGCATAGACATATGTCTAAGAACCAATATATATATATATAGATACAGACGCCCCCCGACTTATGCAATCGTTCCGTTCTGGAAAGCCTCGTGTAACTCGAATTTTGCATAAGTCGGAAATGTATACCCGGACGTTACGCAAAAATTTCTGCAACTCAAAAATCTTATTTCTGGCTTATGGAACTTTTTCCGTAAGTGCGAATTTGCGTAAGTCGGGTCTTGCGTAACCCGGGGAACATCTGTACACACAATGGTATGGTAGGAAGATTTTATCAGCATGAGTTTGGGATGGTCACATTACTCATGAGTGACAGAACCACGTATCAGTTATTGAAGTTATCCCAAACAAATGCTGAAGCAGCTTTTATACTACCCGGTGTCAGTATGTACAGCTGGTGTAAGTTGGTGCCAACATCATCTGACTCCAGTGAGGTACCATGAGTTGTCCTTTGCATGTATGACACAGTAGCCTGCTTAAATAACGACAGCTCTCTGGTGCCTTCCACTACCTTGATGGCACTGGTTTCTACAGTCAGCCCACACCAGAGTGAAACTGGCCCGTATGAAAGGGTGCATAACACACCATCTTTTCCGCTTCTGTGTTTGTACTATATTTGTACTATAAAACACCCGAAATACGTACTAACATGCCCGATAGGTAACTGGGCAGCTAGGCTGGGTAAACAAAATTCAGGATTTCCTATTGGGCAGGGAGACTGAAACTTTGATAGCTGCTGATTTGAGGCCAAGATTAATCCAAGAAAGCTGTTCAGTGCTGATGATATATGTACACTGGGGACCCTGCTTACTACTTCCTCACACGGCCACTTACTCATTTGATTTTGGTTCCAGGTGCTGGAAGCCTTGTTTTGCAAATTAAGTAAGGGTTTGCAGAGCTGAGAAATCCCATGCCCTTGGAATTTCTCTTGAACAGTCATTTAGATCCAAGTTTTCTCAAGGAGAGCGGATGGGAGCTAAGCACTTTTGGGAAATCAGGCCAGTAGAGTCTATTGTTTTACATTTTACCCATAAATCCTACCTGCAGTGGTTCCACTACCTCTTGTGCATGGTGGGACATGAACAAGTGCCCCCACTGGACTCATTATATCCCCAGGAGCAGTCAGAGAGGTCTTTGAGCAGGCCCCCTAGGCAGCTCCTGCGATTCAACTGGCTCCAGTCATAAAATGTTCCCGTGCCACTAAAAGAGTAACGAGAGAAGGAAAAAGGACACACCGCAGGTTCTGGTGCAAAGGAAGGAGAGGAAAGAGAAAAGCGCTGGCGTCGCATGTCATTTCCCACCAAGAACAAGGATATATCACTCACCAAGATCCAGAGGCAAATTTCTAGAGTTTGCCTTGCCTCTCAGGTAACCCACCAAGGCATGTAATAAACCACTTTGCTCACCCCCAATGACTAGCTTGGGCTACAGGGAGAAAAGTTGTATTTAAAAAATGAGGCGGCTTGGGGCTGATACTGTAGGATCTCTCTGGGTCTTTCCTGGTGTGGAGAGAGTCCCGAGGGAATTTTGTCTTGGCCCTTTCTTAAAATCCTAGGGGAAAACGCCGTTGGGTCTTTTTGTCTCGCAAACGTTGCCAATCAGAGCTGTGCACGTTTACCTCGCGCCACTGGCATATTCATCAGCAGCTTTGCTATGAGCTCCGCCTGCTTTTGAGACTCTCAGGGCCCAGCTGACAGAGATGGTTTGCACACCTAGCCAATCTTCCCACTCAGGACTAGAATAGCAGGGGGTGCTGCTGGTCAGGATTTAGATTCAGAGGCATGTGAGAAAAGACTGTTCTCTCCCATGATAACAGCTGTCACCTCCCCATCACCAGCCCCAGCAGCCCCTTGATGGAATGAAGCATGGGGCAGCGGGTGGAAGGGGAGAGTGGGGTGGTGCTAGGTATTGCAGGGGAGAGGAGCGGAGAACAGCAAAGAGGAGGGTGGGAAGCCGGCAGCAGGGAGAGGGCATTCCCTTTGGTGGTTCACATCTAGCCCCTTTTAACCAAACGGAATTTTCCTTTCGCGAGCCAATAGATTGCAGCAGCGCACAGCTCCGCACCAGGTGCTCGAGACCTCAGCACAGAGCAGAGCCAAGCTCTGGAATCCCTGCCTCTCTCTTTCACACAGAAGTTTCTCCAATCGCTCTCTGGGGCCCTGGACAAGAAAGCGCTTTATTTCCATCATTCCCAAAACTGGCCCCCGCCCCCTTGCTTAAGAGACAAGAAAAGACCAACACATGAGGGGAGGGGGTGTCAGGGAAAGGGAAAGGGAAGAGGAGAAGGTTGAGTGGGGACATGGAGGCACAAAAGGAGTAAAAAGTGAAGAGGAAATGAAGGATGCTAAAATGCACCCTCTTCCCTCTCTCCCGCTTTTCTTTTATCTTCTTCCCGCTCTCTAGTCCAGGGGTTCTCAAACTGGGGGTTGGGACCCACAGTTATTACATGGGGGCTTGCGAGCTGTCAGCCTCCACCTCAAACCCCGCTTTGCATCCAGCATTTATAATGGTGTTAAATATATAAACAAGTGTTTTAAATTTATACGGGGGGTTGCACTCAGAGGCTAGCTCTGTGAAAGGGGTCACCGGTACCAAAGTTTGAGAACCGCTGCTCTAGTCGATGTAGGTCTTTATAGCATATCACTGCAGTACCTGAGTATTCTCCAGTCGTGCAGTAAGTGACATGACTAACATCCCTCACATGTGACTCATTCTCTCTCACCTCCCCAGCTGCTGTCCCTGCACGTTCTCACCCATCACCAACTTCTGCTCAGGCTCCCTTTCTTCTTTCCCCACCAATGTTTCTTCAAAGTATTTTAAAGACTCCCTCCCCCCCCCCCATCTATGCTTTTCAGTTCCCCTTCTCTCTTCATTAATGCTGCCTTTCAAAAGGGAGTCAAGTGTCAGAGGGGGAGCCGTGTTAGTCTGGATCTGTAAAAGNATAAATGAAGGAAGCTTTCCCTATGCCAGTTCTAATGATCCCTTCTGGCCTTGATATTTAACATTTATGAATGTACGTTCTCCACATTTATTGACTTTTCATGAGAACAGTGCAGCAACGGAGCAGAGAAGAACGTGCAGGAGAGGGAGAGAATCTTACGTTGGTTTCGAAGCTTCTGCTTGGTCAGTCTGCAGTTTCTCTCCACCTTCTACTTCCATAGTGCAATAAACGATGCGGTTTGGAGCTAAGGATTTTAGACCCTGCACTTCCATTATGACGACCTATGGAGTGAAGAGAGGAAGTGTAAGGAAAGTACTGAGCAACACAACAGCAAATTAGCTCTTTCAGCTGAAACTCTTTCATTAGGGTGACCAGATGTCCTGATTTTATAGGGACAGTCCCGATTTTTGGGTCTTTTTCTTATATAGGTTCCTATTACCCCCCGTCCGCTGTCCCGATTTTTCACATTTGCTGTTTGGTCACCCTATCTTTCATCAGGGAGACTGCCCAAATATATACAGACGCTCCCGACTTATGCAAGTGTTCCGTTCTGGAACGCCTTGCGTAAGTCGAATTTTGCGTAAGTTGGGAACGTACACCCGACAATTACGCAAAAAAAAATAATTACGGAATTTACTGAACTTTTTCTGTAATTCCGATTTGCATAAGTTGGGTTTGCATAACCCGGGGAGTGTCTGTATGATATGGGTCTGCTCTTGCGGGGTACTGAATGCCTTCAACTTCACAACACAGTAAGACCAATAAATAACCCTTGTGAGGGGCTGAGATCCAAACAAGAAGCCACTCACAAAACATCAACAATCCATATCACTATCAGCGCTGCAGTTTGGACTCACCTTCTGCTAATATTTTTTCAAATTCTGTCAATCCCAGTTCTTTGCCTGACCCACACTAGCAGAATGTGGCTCTCTGTCCCTTTCCAGTGGCTAGGCCACATAGAGACTTATCAGTCTGCTACTTTGGGTAAGCTAATGGAACTGATCCCTTAGCTCAAGCAGGAGAAGCTTATGTGTTTAGGTGCAGAGATCACGGGTTCAGTGCCTGAAGATGACTCATCAACGAGTGTCATTATACAGGAAATCCAGTAGGATGATGCATGTGTTTGTTTATGACACAGTACATATAATTTCCAACCTTAAGTCTGTTTTATCAAAACTTTTTAGAAGGCATTTCCTTTTTCTTCTTTTAATGTTGATGAATCATCATGTTAACAATGTGTCTTCATCAAGAAATCACATGGATGTTTCTGTTCTTCTTATAACTAGAGATGCAGCGTATAAGTTAAAATTCCAAATTCCATGCTATATATTCCCTGATGCATTGTCATTCGCCTGCAGATTCTCTCATACGTACAGAGATCTCTGCAGATTCTCTGATGAATCAATGTTTCTTGGCCAAACTTCTGCTGCGCAAATGTTTTGTGCATATGAATGGATTACCCACCCTCTAGAACTTCAAAGCTCCACTTACAATTCCTTCTGAATCGGTTTCAGTAGGGATAAACATGTTAAACAACATTGTCATGAACAGCTCGTTTATGAACGGCACATATTTTTCTTACAAGTAGGTCTAGTGCTCTGTGACATTTCACTGTTTCTTGATACCTGTGCACATACTAGTTATGCCCTGTTTGATGTCTACATCAAAGACATTAGCCCTGGATTCATACACAACCAAATTTCCAATAAGGCTGAACTGAATATTGCGAATATCGTGAAGCCAATATTACCTTAAATATTTTAAACGCTGAATTCAGTGATATTGTAAACAGTGGTGTAAGTTGCATGCTGTTAAATTGGGGTAATGGTGAAAATTGGTGTAACTTACACAGCAAAGGGGATATTTAGCAGAAAAAACAATAGACAAGAATGGAGGAAATGGTAAATATAAATCCTCTTTATTTCATTTTACACCTTTTTCAGGTCCGCTCCGTGTAAGCTCAAAAGCTTGTTTCTCTCACCAACAGAAATTGGTCCAATAAAAGATATTACCTTGGCCACCTTGTCTCTCTGAGGAATAAAGTGACATCTCTACTTAGCAATAATCAAATGCAAAGACACCTAAAGCAGAAGGTTTTAGTAGTTTAGGAACCAGTAATAAAGTCTCTATGAAATTACACTGATGAATATTTCTATCCCAGAAGTTCTATTTTTGATTAAAAAAACCCACATAACCCTATTAATTCAAAAAGCAAAGAGAATGAAACTTTGCAATTCCCTGAAACAGAGTGTTTTTAGGTAGTATAGAGAAATGAGGCATCCAGATTAGTCCCTGGATTAATTCCACCCAATTTCAGTGGAGTTGCCCTGCAAATGAATTTAGCTCATGGCTTCTACACTTGGTACAAACATTGCGACACTGTGAAGATGCTAGTTAATTACACTACTGTTTGAGCAACTTGATACAAACTACCTTGAATTGCACATTAGTATAATGTCCATAGATTGTTCTAACAAGACTGGGAGAAATCTAAAAGGGCACATTATGAAGCTTGGTAAAAGCATTTTATAATTGTTTCCTAAAAGGGAAGAAAGCCCCACTTGGGGATTAGGAAATCCTTTTACTGACCTCTGCCCCGCAAGCTGTTATTTTAATATCTACTCTCATGGCTCAAACTGGCTAGGCATTGATTGGTGTGATTCTTAATCATACTAATTCAGCACATTAAATGTTCAAATGGAGACAGTTTGTAGCTTTTACCTCCAAGGAGAAAGACAGCACAACATCTGACTTTGAAAGCTGGTTTTCATTTTCTTCTCCCAGGTCAATTATTGAGGTGTTGTGGCTGCGTTTTAGCTTCTGTAGCTTGAACTCAGAGCCGCCTTTGGACACTGGCATGCTTTCCAAGTTTGCCATCAGCAGATTGACAGAAGACTTCAGCTCCTCGATAAACATGTTTTCCATTTCTTTGGATACAAATTTCGGAAATTTACGCTCCTTGGATTAAAACAACAAGAAAAACGTATTAAGATTTAATGGAGACTCAAGAGTCGCTTGTTGGATTGTCACACCACGTGAGCGATCTGGTTATGTCTCTACATGCATTTGGACAGTGCCTTGCACATGGAGAACTACCATCATCCATAACAGCTGTCTCCCAAGCCCCTTGGATGGATACATTACCTTTAGCAACTGGCTGAACCAGTGCCTGGCATTTATGTGATAAACTGTAGCTTCCTGTATGCATTTCTCAATTTCACATTCATTATCTGTTCATACAGCTTGTCTCCTATATACATCAGTATACACGCCCTGGCCCACATCCTCAACTGGTGTGTGTTGCCATAGCTACACTGAAGTAAATGGAGCTTCTCCAAATTTACACAAGCGGAGGAATGGCGTCCTGGTTTTTCTCCCCTCATTCAAATGACAGATTCCTCCTTAGAAATCTGCTCAGGCCTAATTCTAAAGTCCAACCCGGAGCCGATCACAGCCAACCCCCACCTAACCCAAGAGCCTCGTGATATTTTCAGAATTGACCCGAACCCGACACTTGCATGAGAACCCGTGTCAGTGCTGCAGACTTGTCCTTGGGGCTCGGCCTGTCGGGCACTTCCCACTCCCGATGCCCGTGATCGGTCTCTGCGTGTGGGGTTGTCATGGCGGCGTCTGTATGTGCTACTCCTACTGGCCACCGGTGCCTTGCGGCACGACTAGTTAGCACACTCTCTCTGCAGCCCACGCAGAGCGGAGAGAGGTGGCGACAGCCAGCAGGAGCGGGGCAGGCAGCTGTCGTGCCGACCCCATGGGCAGGAGGAAGTGATCACAGACGACCTGACCCAGGGAGCCTCGGGTTGTTTTTCATGCACAGCCTGAACCCAGCGCTTGTAGTCAAGTGCTGTCGGGTGGCAGGGCTCTGCTCTGCTTGGGCCCAGCTGGCATGTGCACCAGAAGCGTCTTCTCCCACATGCAGCTCCGTCAGTTCACCTTTATTACGATCTGCAATGCTCCAGAAAGCCGTGGGAATTTCCTGCCTAGCTGCATAGCATCCGTAGCACAAACACAACAGGATTTATTCTCACAACGCCCCCGCAGATGGGTTCCAAAGGATTATCATCCCCTTTTTACACGGCTGGGACAGAGGCACCGAGACGTGATTTGTCCAAGGTCACCCAGAGTCTGCAATAGAGCCAGGAACTCCGCAGTGCCAGGCCAAGCATTGCCAGCTGTGCCCTGCTGTGCGTTGGGCTTGTATATGTGGCCAAATATCTGCCAGTGATTTGGGCGAGGCCATCAATTTCACTTGTGACGTCATCCACGCTTTGACTCCAGGTCTCCCTGCTGTTTTCTTAAACACGCCCTGGCTGTCTCATTATGGGTCTGAAGTGCTAACGGGGATCTAGGCCACGAGAACGCAGCGTGTGTGGTCCCAGTTGGAAGCTGCATCTCAGGAAGGGGGTGGTGTTAGGCACAGCTCCCTCCTAGAGGGCGCTGCTACCATGGGATGGGAGTTTAGAGGTGACTGACTAAGCTTTATCATCCCAGTTAAAAGCTCAGGATCCTAAGGCCTAAATCCTGGTCGCTGCACTGAGTCCAAGCAATGGGCAGCAGCTGGGCTAACCAAGTATTCCCTCCCAGGCCATGGGGCAGGCAGGAGAGGCCTCGGGGCAGCAGTAGCCCCCCCATTCTCACCCATAGCAGGAGAAGGGTTTGTGCAGATCCGCCAGCCCTGGGTCTCACCTGCCGGCCAGGGCAGATGCAGCCCTGGCAGAGCAGAGCTCTGTAGCTCAGAAGGGGTGTGGGAACTCCGTGTGTGCTCCCTGCATGCTTCCCAAACCCCTGGGGGACACACCTGTTCCACTCCACTGTGCTAGGAGTGGGCAGGGCCTGCTAAGTCATTAACAAAACGAGGAATAAACACTGTGGCGGGAAATGGCTGAAGCAGTGAATGATTCTAGCTAACAGTCCCCTCAGCACCTTCCCTGCAATTTCTTTGCAACAAACTGGCCAGGCAGGTAATTCCAAGGGCAATCTCTCTCTCAGGCCAAGAAGGCCTCAGCACCCACACTTGAGTCCTGATGTCAAAAGAGAGCTCTGCTTCCATCTAGGCACTTCAGTGGGTGACTAGATTTTTGAGAGTTCAGCACGTTGTCACAATGGGAACGTCTGGGTGCTGGGCACTTGTGGGAAAACTTTCAATGCACCTAAGGATATGTCTCCACTGCAACAACAACAAAAAACCCCTGGCAGTGAGTGTCAGAGCCCGGGTCAGCTGACTCTGGCTCGCACTCCAGGGCTAGAAATAGCAGTGTAGACATGCCAGTTCAGGCTCTGAGACCCACCTGCCTGCCAGGTTTCAAATCGCAGGCTCCACACGGAGTAGTAACGCTTACACGGCTATGTTTAGCCCCGAGTCAGCTGACCCAGGCTTTGAGGCTCACTGTCATGGAGGGTTTTTTGTTTTGTCAGTGTAGACGTACCCTAAATGACTTAAGAGTCCTCATCCCACGGACTTGCAATGGCTCCTGCGTGCGAAAGCCACATTTGGGAATGGGAGATAGGCGCTTTTGGGATAGGGTTATCCCAACAACACTGCGGGTACTGAACGCTTACACTCCGGCTCTGAGCTCTTGTGAAAATCTGTCCCTAAGTGTTTCCTAAGTTAGTGACAACAGACCAGAATCTACCCCCAGATTCATTTGGTACAACTTCAGTGACAGAAATGGGTGCCAGCCAGAGGTGGCGCCAGACTCTTCCCGGGGGAGGGGGTGGGGATGAGGTGGGTTAGACAGAAAATTGGGGAGGCTGTGTCCCCACTTGCCATGAGGCCTCGCCTCCTGCTCCTCCTAAATTCTGGCCCCGCCTCCTCCTCTTCCCTCCCCCCTAACAGCCCAGGGAGCAGCGGCCATAGGGGGCAGGACCCAGGAGGGTCAGTCCAGGCAGCTGTGGGGAGTCCCGGACCTGCCAGCTGCCCTGGGCAGCACGTCTCAGCAGGTGGGGACATGGGCCGGGGCTGCTCTCAGGCAGGCTTACTCCCGTGCTGCTGCCGGTGGTGGCACTGCCGCTGACGGAGCTGGGCGCCTGGCCAGCAGTCACCACTCTCTCCCCTCTGCCGTCAAAGCTGGGCGGCTGGCAAGTGGCGGCTGCTCCAGGGGGTGGCTAAGGCACATTTTGGGGTGAAGCCCCCCAGGTGCCGCCTGTGGTGCCAGCAGCAGAGGGGCTGGAACTAGGGGTGCGGAGGGTGCTGCAGCACCCCCTGGCTTGAAGTGGTTGTCATTATAAACAGGGTGTGCAGTTTGGTTCAATGGCTCTGAGCACCCCCACTACACAAACAGTTCCAGCACCTCTGGCCAGCAGCTCACTAATTAAAAAGCCACTGCCAAGCAGCCTTTTACTCACAATTAGGGTGCCCAGATGTCCCGATTTTATAGGGATAGTCCTGATATTTGGGGCTTTTTCTTACACAGGTGCCTATTACCCCCCCACCCTCTGTCACGATTTTTCACACTTGCTGTCTGGGCACCCTGCTCACAATGTCTATGTTTTATTATTTTACTACCCAAAGATCCAAATCCAGGACTATCCGCCCCCTTCGAAGAAACTAGCCTCTAATTCCAGGACTGTCTAAGCCATCTGATGCCTCTGTCCATCCCCCTAAGTCACCTCCACTTTTGACTGTTTTATAGGGGGCACCAGTAACTGTGCGAGGCATAAGCGATCTGGCCAGAGTTCACTACCAGAAAAAGCTCTAAAAACAGAACTATCGAGACGACTTGAGAAATATCTTCTCGCTCCAGGGCTGACAGTTCATAATGACACCATAAAAAGAGGTTCATAAAATGCACCCTGGAAAAGAAAACAACACCATGTTTCTGCCAGGAAACCTTCTTAAGGCTGTAGAAGAAATACAAAGAGCAACACAGGCTGGCAGAGTGTATCAGAGAGTACTCAATGGTTTATTCATTACAAACACATTTCAAAGCAACACTTGTGCCAGGCAATTAAAATGCAGCCTTCAATCTCAAATCTCCATCTTCAGAAACTATCCTCTCAAGTAAATTATTCCTGGCATAAGACAAACTATCTAATTGTGCTGTTTGATGGCCCGTGCATTACATGAGACAGAGCCCACCCATAAAAAAACCCAAATGTTTTTTAAATGGTGGGAGATATTGTTGAAAGCACTGATGCTCAAACATTAATGTCCCGTCACTGCACTACTCATCTCTCCCAAAGTACCAGCTTCTGCACTGCTTCCATACATCACGTTTCAAATGCAGTAACTATCAGAATCAAAATCTCACTATTTGTCACCAGTAGCTTCTCCATCAAAGCCCAAACCCTGTAGTTCTTGGACAGACGAGACTCCCAGTGGGTGGACACATCTGTGAGACAGGTTGGAAATCTGGGGTGTATGGGTGAGGCAGCTCAGAGGAGGAACAAATTGGATGGATATTCATGGGGTGGTGGGAGGGTCGATAGATGGTTGGCAAGTGGGGTGAGCAGGACAGATGTTGAGGGTGGAGAGTTGAGGCACTTTGGAAGTGGGGCAAGATGGATTTATCTGGGTGTGAGGTTATCAGGTTCTAGGACATTATATGGAGATGTGAGTGGGGAGCCGTGTGGCAGGAGGATTTCATCCCTTCCACAGAACTCCCCTCCGTCTGGGCTGTGTGCTCGAAAGAGAATTTGGCCCTAAACTATTAACCCAAATACAGGGGCAGTAAATATACATAAACACAATTATAATTAATTGTGTTTACTGTGGTAGTGCCTATGGGACAACCAAGAGTGGGGCCGCATTGTGCTAGAATCACAGAAGATTAAGGTTCGAAGAGACCTCAGGAGGTCATCTAGTCCAACCCCCTGCTCAAAGCAGGACCAATTCCCAACTAAATCATCCCAACCAGGGCTTTGTCAGGCTGGGCCTTAAAAACCTCTAAGGATGGAGATTCCACCACCTCCCTGGGTAATCCATTCCAGTGCTTCACCATCCTCCTAGTGAAACAGTGTTTCCTAATATCGAATCTAGACCTCCCCCACTGCAACTTGAGACCATTGCTCCTTGTTCTGTCATCTGCCACCACTGAGAACAGCCGAGCTCCATCCTCTTTGGAACCCCCCTTCAGGGAGTTGAAGGCTGCTCTCAAATCCCCCCTCACTCGTCTCTTCTGCAGACTGAATGGCCCTGTACAAACACACTAATAGACTGTCCCTGCCCTAAAGAGCTTACAGTCTAAACAGGCCAGACAGACACAGGGTGGGAGAAGTGGTCTAACACCCAGGCAAAGTGAACAATGTGAGAGCTGCAAACGGCACGGTAGTTCTAGGATTTTTTTTGTGGGGTGGGTGAGCAGGATTTGGTTAGGAGGAGACCAGCTAAATGGAAAGAAGAAAAAGGGCGAGGGGACACTGTAGGGAAGGGGGACAGGGCAAGGAGAAGAGGGTAGGAGGGCAGGTGTGGGATGAACCTGTGGTGAAGAGACTATGAGGGATGCAGCAGGAGAGGGTTAGAGCAAACAGCCAATTGGCACAAGGCAGAGAAAACCCAGTCAAAACTGTCAAATTCTCGGGCATCACTGGTGTTGCAAGGTCCCTGCTTGGGCTACTTCTGCATTTGCTCCTACTGGCTGGAGTCTCTGGCTGGCTCCTCCCTGCAGTTTTTTCAAGCCACCTGGGAAAAGCGGGGGGCACCACATGGGGCACAAGAGAGAAGCTCTCAACTGCTCTGAAAAATATACCTCAAAGTATCTCTGGCTTGGTGCAATCAGACTGCCAGCCATAATCCTGCTTTCATTTAGTATGTGGGAAATAGGGTCCGAAACCCAGGTGCAGCAACCCATCCCCATTCAGCAGAACATTTGAAGCATGTGCTTAACGTTAAGTAAATCCTTAAGTTCAGCTGATTTCAAGCACATGCGTAAGTGCTCTGCTGAAGTGGGGCCCAAAGCAGGACTCCACTGAACACCAAAAGCAACATTTGAGCTGTCCTGGGCATAAGAAAAGAGACACAGCTCTGCTGGAGCGTTGTGGTGTGTGGATCAGGTTACTGAGTGATCCTGGGCACATAACTTGTTCAAGGTACCATAGCTGGCCATTAAGTGGCTCTACAAAGACAACAGCACTGGGGCACTCCTGCCTCTCGGTCCTACTAGACCGCACAGCCTCCATCACATCTTAATTGAAAATATCCTGACTTTAATTTCTTATATGATGAGTTAATCTACCATTATAACTGAAACTCAGTGATGGGCACCTTGGTGCTGCGAAGTACGTTTTAGTGCATCGATTGTGCACCCACAATCAATCATCATGCGTGATACAATTCTGCAACACGGACCAGTAAATTAGAGATTTTCCTTTTCATAAAATTAAAGACTAGCCTGGAACTGAATTACCGGCTGTGATACTCGTGCACAGAAAATAACTTTGTGCAGAAACTATAGAGAAGGTCATTTGGATGCCAGCAAAAAGCAGCATCCATGGAGTTGTGAGAACAGCAAGTATCTTAGTATGCAGATGCTGCAGGATTTTGACATGCTAAATTGGTGGCTAGCAGCAATCATGGAAAAGGGATTAAGTAACAATATGTACTGAATATATTATCATGACTGATATGCTGGTTTCAAATACAATTTCCCTCCTCGCTCCAAAGTTGCATTTTGAAAGCTGAGCCCTGCAAAAGGGAAGTTTCAGAATGTGTGTGTTTTTGGAGCTTTCACATGGCCTAGTCTCATAGGCCTGGTAGCAGCTTGTTAATGTTTTACTGTCCTTGGGGGAAATGAAAATGGTATATTTATGTTTGCAAATATAACTCATACAGTTGCACCCTCGGCTGACTGCCAGTGAGTTATGAATACTACTGCCCTCATTCGAAAATGTAGTAAACAGAAAGTTAAATAAATAAATAGGTAGAACCTCTAGTATCGATACCCAAATGACCAGCTAACATTCTCAAAACCTTAGACGGTGACAATGCTTCATGCAGAGTTTCTTTTAAAGAAAAAAGAGAAGGTTCAATATTTTCCTTAAAATAATAGGCCACTCTGATTTAAAAGAGGGGAAGGAGAGTCAGTTTTTGATTATCTATCTGCCACTAACTTGCCATATGGCTCTCAGACAGCTCATTTTCTCCATTTGTAAAATAGGGATCATACCAGCTACCCACCCAAGGATGCAGTGATGAAAATTAACTAGTTACGGTTTGTACAGTGCTTTGAAAAATGCAAAGCAATCTGTAAGGATCTGCTGCTAAATAATTAATAATAGACTACAAATACATACTTTACTCCCAACGATCTCAAAATATTTTACTTAGAAGCAGCTTCAAGATTGCATTCCTTGTAGAAGGCTTCAAAATTTTGGTACAATAACCACATTTAGACTTCAGGGAATTACAGTTTACCATGGAGGGACTCATAGTGTGACTTTTCTTCTCTAGAATAAACCAGAGGGGGTCAGAATTGGCAATTCATTTTGTGGCAGGGGTGTTGATCAAATCTGTCTTGTAAAGTCCATTCAGGATTATTTTATTCTGGCCCTGTCAGGAAAGTATGGAGTCTTATTTGCTCACTGATATGGGAGGGCTTTGACAGAGTGTCAGATTTTACCAGATATATAAAGAGACTGACTTTTCTGTGTTTGCAAAGAGGAGAGTGCATGGGTGTTTATCCTCAGGAATGAGGAACCCACCTGAGTGCCACTGATGGGGCTGGAGATATGCTGGCAGTCTGCATTTGGGGGATTTTTTTTATTCCATATGTTTGGAGGGAAAGGGCAAAATCAGCTGTTTCACAACACGGGCTGCTGGTGGAAGGCAAGGAATTCTGATTTGTTATTTGCATCCTGAATTGAAGTGGATTTAGTTTGCTGATTAGATTTCTACTAGGTATTTTTGTTTTTCTCTCTTCTTCTAATGGGGTATCCTGTCCTGACTATTGACTGCAACATTTCAGTTAGATCACAGAGGCACTGAGCATGGTGCTGCAGAGCAAACACGTGACGCCGCTCACATTTGGGGTTGGATATAAGACTCAGGAGATTTGGCGAAATCAGAGGTGAAATCCTGGCCCCAGTGAAGTCAATGGCAAAGCTGCCAAAGGTATTGTCCTCTTTAGGTCACCTGAAACTGTGTAAGAGTTACCCTGATACCAAACAGAGAAATGACTTGCTTCAGCAAGCTGTGGTGTGGTGACAGTCTGCACCGGCAGAGTGGTGTGGTTCCAGATGCTTTGTTGCCGAGGTTAGTTTGAGGGAATGGCTCACAGGCCTGCTGCACTGGATAGATATCAAAGGCAATTCAACTGTAACATGCGAGGAGGGTGTTGTCCCAGACTGGAGTCTGACACTAGGCCAGGAGAGTGCCAGCCCACCCGTGCACAGCTCTGATCTTTGGCCAAATGTGGTTCTGCGTGCACTTGCAAGTCTGGAGTCATTGAGCGAAGGTTACCTACCAGCAGGGAAAGAAACAGAGAAACCAACCCCAGCTCCTAACAAAACAGCTGCTTCTAGGAAAGAAACCCAAATACCTCAGCCATTTCCAACAGCACCTCCCCAGAACCCACACTCATTCCCCAACAGGAATTTTGAGCCTGACACTAAGTGTCCGTAGATCCCACTAATTTCACTGGGAGCTGTGGGTGCTCAGCATCCCTGAGGAGCAGGCCCTGAGAAGAGGGGTGCATGGTGGCTCCATGGAGCTATGTAGGTGCTAGGTGCTAGTTACTACTTAAGAGTTTTCTTACCTTGGCAATTTGATCTGCCATTTGAAGGCGTCCGTCTAACTCTCGTCTTATCTGCGCAGCTTGCTCATCTGGATTATCCAGCTGTGGGGCAAAACAGAAAAAAGGTAAACAGGATTGCTAGGATGAAAAAAGGCCACCACAGCACCACCCAGGAGAAGCCTGTTCAGCTTCTCATAGCGTACGACTTCATTACATCATTATTTAATATTTGTATTGCGCTAGCTCTGACAGGCACCAATCAAGGTCCGGCCCCATTCTGCAAGGCATGGTACACGCGCATATTGATTCATTTTTCCAAAAATTCTTTAAACAAACATGCTCAGTCGAATGCATTTTGTCAGACTGCATTAGATGCCGATGTAGCTACCTCTGTGAGTAGAAATTCTGTTATGGACCGATATATGAATCCCCCTGGGCTGCTGGGCCAGTTCTACATTCACTGATGTGGGAAAACCAGCATCATTGCCACTTATAATAGCACTACTGCAGAGGGCAGCAGAGAGGAACAAATGGGGGACGTAGAATTGGTCTCACACAAGCACATGAGTAAGGCTATGAGTCGGTCAGATGATGTGTTTTTACGTGACCTCTGCAACTTCAGACCCACACGGCAGGGCTTGGGCTGTCAGCCCTGGGAAGTGGGGCTCCGGCTTCCATGATTTATTGTTTATTGACCGTGTCTTGTCCATGACTTTTACTAAAAATACCCATGCCCAAATCTTAGCCTTACACATGAGGCATGGTGGGAATTTACTGAAGATAAACTCAGTGTATGCACTAAGGCCCAAACTTCCTTACTTCTAGGGCAAAGTCTACCCTCCCGTTTCACATTATACTTTCTCCATTAGCAGTGTTACCTATAGGTCAACATTTTAGGCTTCATTCAGGCTCCTGGGGAACCCAAAGGCACAGTTCTGGGATGCACTAGCCTTCTGTACAGATTCCCGACAGTAATGGCGGCATGCCTTATAGTAGCACATGTCAACCTATAACATCAGAAGATATCTGTACCTATATAAAGAGGAAAGGAAGATGCTTTGCTGAGGAGGACAATAACTCCAAAACACACTTCACCATCCCTTTTATTTTTCAGGCTTTCACTACATTTGCTAACCCCCCTCCTTTCTAGGATATAACATCCTATTCCTGTAGCATCTCCTCCTCCAATTTTTCATTTTCAGGTTCAGGTTCTGGGATACAAGCTAGGGATTCATGCTCTGGACTCTCATCAGTACTGCCATCGCAACTATTATGCACAGCAAGTGCTCCAGGTTCTTGTTTGGTCTAAAAATACTAGGAAAAGCTGTTGTGACCAGGTTTCCAGTTTGTTCAGCAGAGGACGTGACAGGCTGCTCTTGAAGTTTCAATTGCATTTTATTTTTGCTTTAAGTGCCTTGCAGTGTCCCTTGTGTCAGATCAATTTGGTCTGTTGGAGATTTTAATTAACCAATTGTGACCGATGGGGAGGGCATTTAATGGCAGCTAATGACTAATGGCTGGAGGTGAAGCCAAGGGCCTAGAATCTGGCTGGTTAGCAGATGTCTGAAAGCGCTCTACCCAGAGGTCATCAGTACTGTTATAAACCACTAAGATATGCAGGGGTAGATAAAAGAGTAGCTACCTTTTCCATTTTTTTTATTTACACATTTGTTGAAGTTAAAAGTCCCATCACACATTTCCATGGACACAACATTCTGTTTTCAGCACTGCTCTTTCCCTAGCAGTTAAAAGCAGAGGCCCAGTCCTGAAGTCTTTAATGAGGCAAATGTCCCAATGATTTGGTCCCAAGGTGTATTGAGGATATTCTGAGAGAGGGCCACATTGGGCACCAATTTCATTTTAGTGGGAATAAAATAGCATAGACAATAGATTCAAAAAGAGTCTTAACAGATTAAGAGAGAGAGAAATAAAAGAGGATACTCTGATGTGTTATTCTTTGAAGGTTTATATCAATACCTTTGTGATTCATGCATAATAATTCCTAGGGAATTTTAAATTTCTGTGTAATATCCACATTTACATAAACACTAAGCTAGCCCCCTCAGCTGTTGTGCATCGACTGAAGTTAAGGGGGCAATGCTGGTTTACACCAGCTGAGGATTTGACCCATTATATTAACAGTTCTTGAATCTACTGACTTCCGTAGCAAGTTGGACTGAATAAAGATTGGTACGGGCTTCACTATCGTGCCGTGTAGGAAATAACTTCCTAGTGTGCAGGGATCACAACAGAGAAAGTATAGCTGTGCTTTTCTATTAGTTGTGCGCTATATGCAGGTGTACACAATATTCACCTCGGACTCACACTGGCTTGACCAGCCCTTGAAAATTCTTACGGCCATTAGCTTGCATTGCAATTAGGGTGACCAGACAGCAAGTGTGAAAAATCGGGATGGGGGGTGGGGGTGGGGTACCAGGAAACTATATAAGAAAAAGACCCAAAAATCGGGACTGTCCCTATAAAAATCGGGACATCTGGTCACCCTAATTGCAATGCTGTTGTGCGTCTTCTCTCTCTCTTTTTCCTTAAGACCTCAACCCTCGCGACAGCCAATCCACACCACCCATTAGCTAAAGCATTCAGGGGCGAGATCCTTTCACAGTCGACTGCGTGGAATCCTGCAGTGTGCTGTTCACCGTTGCACTGACTCTGAACGCTTTAACAGGAAGGAGTTGCTTGTGACAGTTAAGCACGCAGTTCCAGCATGGTTCTATGACACACAGGCGCTAATTCTCTCTTGCATCAGTGTAACTCCGGGGTAAGTCCATTATCTTCAGCGTTGGTACAAGTGTAAGTGAAATCAGAATCAGACCCAAAAGGAGCATATAGGAGGCAGGGCTGGATTTGCAGTTAGGCACACTAGGCATGTGCTTAGGGGCACCGGCGTTCTAGGGGTGCCTAAAAGTTAAAAGTGGGTTAAAAGTTTCATTTTTACGGAAAACACGAAGGTCAGCTGTGGGGGGGGGGGGGGGGGGGGGGC
>QXTE01000030.1:10156665-10206629 GCA_003942145.1 Platysternon megacephalum | reverse complement strand
GGGGGGGAGCACTGAAGATGCTGTGCCTAGGGGCACTAAGGTGTAAATCCAGCCCTGATAAGAGGAATCAGAAGGTGCCAACTAAGGCTTGGCAAGCCAGTTAATTGGCCAGTCAGCTACCTGCCTATTTCACCACAGTAAAATATAATCAAATATTTCAGCAAGAATGCCCTTATGTAGGCGGTGGCCTACCTTTCTGATTGTTAGCAAGCTTACTTAAATGTCTCGATCACTCACTTTACTATGTGCTAAGGCCACCTGATGGGAAAAAGACAAATAACTGAAAGTTGAGCCTCTTGATTCGCTGGAATCTTCTAGAACAGAACATTGCGGGTGGTGGTTGGGGGGGGGGGGGGCAGTGTCTTTATTTGTATACAAGGCCACCAATGTACATATCAGTTTACAAAGCACATTAAAATGATGATGACAAAGATATAATTGAAGCTGTTAAAGAAAGAGATAATGAAAAGCAAGGTACTTGAAGAGTTAGCCTGCTGCCTACCTAGCATAAGTGCACTTAAAGAGGACTTTATTTTTTTTAATAATTGCAATGTTTTTGTTTTATTGCATTTTAACTTCGTTTTTTCATTTGTAAATGTTCAGTTTTAATGTTCGTATTTAAATGCTAACCAACCATTGCTAAAAAGGTAATCATTATTCTTTCCTTTTTAAGAACTTAATTTCATTGTATTTTGCCTTATTCTGAGTTCAAACAACTCAGTTAAGTCACTTGTTTTTTTTTTATAATTAGGCAAATATTTATCCAAGGCTAAACCTACAGGAGACCATAGAGTCTTACTCTTTATTATTGTTCTAATAAATTACTGCTTTAAAGTGTTTGACCATTTTTGACATTATTTGACACTATCTGACCAATGTTTGACTGGTCAAGTGACCAAGTATTTTTGGACCATTCAAATGCCCAACTTTATGCTGACTTTACAGACACTTTCCCAAGTATAACTACAGTTTTTAAACTCCTTTGGGTAAGTTGAGACACAGCAGGAATCTAAAAACTTCAAATTGACAATGGTAAGTAAGCGTGCTAGTAGCAACACTTCTTTTCACAAGACACAGGAGTGTCATCCAGCTCAGCAGCATTAAACATTTCGATATTGTTCTGGTTCATCTTTCTTTCGTCAATATCCCTTAATGCAAGTGGAAACTGATTCTCCTGTCACAGTTTCCTAGTAGTATCTGTTTAGGAGACTGGGGAATCAAAAACTAAAAACTAGGACCACAATATTAGTTCTGTGACAGTACCAATGCCACTTCTTGTCTCTTGTAAGAAATAACTTATCAACCCCCCCAACTTTTACTGAAGCCAACCACATTGAAATCAGGGTTTTCTTTCCCCTAGCAGTTATCGTGTCTTGCTATTTGGCTCTTCTAACGATGATGGTCAGTAGGGTGACCAGACAGCAAGTGTGAAAAATCGGGACGGGGGTGGGGGGGTAATAGGCGCCTATATAAGACAAAACCCCAAATATCGGGACTGTCCTTATAAAATTGGGACATCTGGTCACCCTAATGGTCAGAGTGACCTGTTCTGCCTGTTGGAAAGCAACATCACCATAAGCCATTGTACCACTAGTGCTCTCAGTCACAGCTTCCCATAAAGCAATTTTATAACCTGGCTTAGAGTTGCTGTAACTATCTCCCTATGTATTATCCTTCTCCAGAGACAAATTGCTCCACAGAGCAACCACTTGCCTGGTGCAGTGCAGTCTGGAAAGTTACAGCTACAGCAACCATTAGAGTTTCAATTCCCAATATGACTAGATAGCAGTGCTTAGGTTTGAATGTACACCTCTACCCCGATAAAACGCGGTCCTCGGGAGCCAAAAATCCCTACCGCGTTATAGGTGAAACCCTGTTATATCGGGGTAGCGGCGGCAGGGCTCCAGCGGTGATTTGGGGAGCCCCGGGCCCTTTAAATCGCCACCCAAGCCATGCTGCTGCAGCCCCGGGGTTACCGCGCTATATGCGAACCCGTGTTATATCGGGTCGCGTTATATCGGGGTAGAGGTGTATTTGCAATATGCCATCAAAACACGGGTGTGCCACAGTTTCCTTCCTATTGTCTCCTTGCATAACTTAAATGTTTCTTTTCCCCTCATATATGTATGCATGTGTATGTGTGCTGATGTGCTTCAGGGTTGTGCTTTTCCCAGAGAGTTCAGAGTCATTACAGCTGGCATTGAGGGAATGTATATTTCTGATTCAATTTAAAGGTCTCAGTCACTGATTTAACGAAAGCAACAAACCTGCTAAGCATCCTGGGCCTGATCAAAAGCTCACTGAGGTCAATGAGAGTATTTCTATTCCTGTCAATGACCTTTGGCTCAGGCTTATTTGTACTCCATTCCCTGTGGCTGCGCCACAAGCATTTCATAATTTGACCTTTTAACGTCAGAACTCGACACGGGGTTGCTCTGGATTCTATGTGGCCATGGTCCTGAAACCAATAGGAGTTCAGCTCCTCTCAGGATCAGGCCCTTTGGGACACTTTGTTAAACCCTCCCCCCTGCGCCACGTTCCCCAAATACCTTCCCCATTAACAAATGCATTCTGCAGACTTGCTTCCACTGGACTGAACAGCCTCTCAGAGCAGCTCCGTTAAACGAGGGAAACGTACCATTCCAAGTCCCCATTTCCTTTAGAACTCTGAAACGGACGTCGCTATTCCAAGTTCGATCAGAGCGACGGTAATTGAGGTTAATCACATTACCCCAAATAACCTGAATTCTAAATGTAGAAATCAAGGATGCCACCTTCTTGGAGAGCTGTCCTTCTAATATGCTAATAAGCCAACGCAATGCCTTACAGCAGCACTTTCTAGACTATCAGGATTTTGCAGGCATTTTCCAGTAACGCTGCAGCTGGAGGAAATTGTGTGAACCTCTCTTGTGAAGGGAAGGATATGACTAGGGAGATTATTTCTGTTATGAGGTTACATCCACAGCAGCATTCTCAGTCCTGATCTGGAGGATAAAGCATTCCTTTTTAAAAGGAAGTGTAGCCATGACCAGTTGAACAAAGTGATATGAAGAGCCACATATCCCTACAATTTTAAAACATTATGCAGGCTTTTAAATACTTGACTCCAATAACTGTACATGGCAGCTCCATGGCTACCACTCATTCTTTGAAAAACTTATCCGGAACTAGTCTGTAGCATAATATTAGTGAAACTTATGCCTGGTCTACACTGAAACGTTAGGTTAACGTTGCTAAATTAACTGTAGCTATGCCAATCTATCCCTGAGTGTAGACATGGCTAGGTCAGTGGAAGAACTTTCCCATCAACCTAGCTACTGCCACTCAGAGAGCTGGATTGATTACAGCTACAGAAAAACCCCTTCCATCACTGTAGCAAGCATCTACACTACAGTGCCATGGCCACATAGCTACAGCTCCACCGATGTGCTGCTGTAGCACTCATAGTGTAGACATGGCCTTAGTTTACCAAATACATTAGAATTCTTTCTCCATGTAGAATAAGGACAAGTGTCAATGAGGGCACTGATCCTAGATCGAGAATGCTGAAATATAATTTGCTTGTGAAACACCGTTAAACAGTTAATGTAAAATAAGTTATCCAAGCAATATTGAACAATCTGGTGACAGGAAACTATCCCTGAATAGCAATCAAAGCCCAATTTCTTAGCTAGAGAGTCAGCAATTTATTTTCTGCAGTACGTATGCATACTTTATATTCAAAAACTGACAGCCAAATATATAAATGATTTACAAGGTCAAAGAGAAATTGAATTAGTCTGGTTCTGCATTATGACTTTTTTATGGGCGTGCTATGAATAAAGCAAAGATATAAATCATAAGGTTGCTCCAGTCAATTAAGTCTGAAAAAGTATTATAAATCTCAGTGTACATAAGATATGTCACATGTGTCAATTTTTTTTCAGCAACATGTCAGAAATACAGGACATGCTCAATTTCCAATTCTAATCTGCTCATTACACAATTGCCTAGTTGCATATTGGGTCTTTTCTTACGTCTATCCACACATGCCATTATTTCTTTCCGTTTGCCTTGACGAGAGATTTACCTTGGTGCTACAGTTGTTAAAAGTTTAAAAATATGTAGACCTGACTCAAATTAGGAACAAAAATGTATCAGAACCAGAGTTAATCTGCACCTGAATGTACAGCAGAGTACCGGTACATTCATTTGTAGTTACCGAATGTTGACTGTTCCATTACAGTAAAAGAATCTGGCAAAAAGATTGGCTTATATTCAAACTGTTTATGAAATATTCTTTGGATGCAATTTTTTTTAAAAGGAGGTTATTGACATAAGGACTTTAGTAACAATCCATCCTATGATTGTGTACAATTGATACACCCTCGACAATTTATTACCCCTACTCAAGAACTGTTTCAGGTTATTAATAGAGCCTCTTCATTATGACAACCTTGCCAATTAGCGTTCAAAGTTGGAGTCTACGACACTGAGTCACACTCATCATGAGAACATGGCAAACTCAACTTCTGTACTTTAGGGACATCATGAATAAAAGACACTGCACTTTAGGAGGAGGAGGAAAAGTCAGAGGAAAAGGAAAACAACCACTAGTAATTTAACCTGCACTATTTTAAACAATACGGAGTGCAACACTAAGATGAAGCAGTAAAGAAATCTGAATCAAACCAGTTTCAAGTCTTACACTGTTCAGTTTGCTACCAAGACACCTGCATGCCCTGAACCATGCTTTATGTTTTAAGGTTATCAGCCAAGATTCTGATATCAGTTACATCAGTGAAAACCAGGAGGAACTTCAGTGGAGTTAATCTGGGTTTTCATCAATTAAAAATAACAGGCCACCATTGATCCCAGTTTAAATGCTCTAGTAAGGGCTTTGTTGTTACAGATTAAAAACAAACCCATCAAAGTGCAGTTGTAGTCAAAAAGGTAACTGGACATGACATCAGAGTGTCATATTTATTCCCTCTCCATTACATACATCTCAGATTGTTTAAAACAAGAGAGTTAAGAAACCTCTTCAAGCCCAACCTACTTCTGAAAAACAAAATCAAGCTACGCATGTTCTTTCTGCTTTTTTTAATAATCAGTAGTAATGCTGATTTGGCAGTCAGACCTTAATTGCCATGGTTGAAGATGAGGCTGGATACAAACCAGCTGACAATCCCATAGCTACAAGGCTCTTAACTTAGCTGTTAACATTAGATTTTGTCAATAACATAAGCAAGTTGTGATTCAGAACACATAAGGAGTTCATAGAATCATAGAATATTTGGGTTGGAAGAGACCTCAGGAGGTCATCTAATCCAACCCCCTGCTCAAAGCAGGACCAACACCAACTAAATTCATCCCAGCCAGGGCTTTGTCAAGCTGGGCCTTAAAAACCTCTAAGGCTGGAGATTCCACCACCTCCCTAGGTAACCCATTCCAGTGCTTCACCACCCTCCTAGTGAAATAGTGTTTCCTAATATCCAACCTAGACCTCCCCCACTGCAACTTGAGACCATTGCTCCTTGTTCTGTCATCTGCCACCACTGAGAACAGCCGAGCTCCATCCTCTTTGGAACCCCCCTTCAGGGAGTTGAAGGCTGCTATCAAATCCCCCCTCACTCTTCTCTTCTGCAGACTAAACAAGCCCAGTTCCCTCAGCCTCTCCTTATAAGTCATGTGCCCCAGCCCCCTGATCATTTTCGTTGCCCTCCGCTGGACTCTCTCCAATTTGTCCACATCCTTTCTGTAGTGGGGGGCCCAAAACTGGANTCATCTGCCACCACTGAGAACAGCCGAGCTCCATCCTCTTTGGAACCCCCCTTCAGGGAGTTGAAGGCTGCTATCAAATCCCCCCTCTCTTCTCTTCTGCAGACTAAACAAGCCCAGTTCCCTCAGCCTCTCCTTATAAGTCATGTGCCCAGCCCTCTGATCATTTTTGTTGCCCTCTGCTGGACTCTCTCCAATTTGTCCACATCCTTTCTGTAATGGGGAGGGGGGGGGGAAAACTGGACGCAATACTCCAGATGTGGCCTCACCAGTGCCGAATGTTGTTTAAATAGATTATGCTCTTATGTAAATACTAGGAAAGTAAGACTACAATACCACACCTCAAGTGAAGTGTTGTGCATCCCTAAATATTTAGGCCTGAAATTATCATAATGAGCAACACAATTAGAAATATCTTCATGATGAACTAGAAGGATTTTTAATAAAAAGATGAAACATACAGATATATCCTTCAATTATTAGCCGGGCATTTGAAATATACAACTTGGATGTGGCAAACACTGTCTACACCAGGGGTAGGCAACCTATGGCACGCGTGCCAAAGGCGGCACGCGAGCTCATTTTCAGTGGCACTCACACTGCCGGGGTCCTGGCCACCGGTCCGGGGGGCTCTGCATTTTAATTTAATTTTAAATGAAGCTTCATAAACATTTAAAAAACCTTATTTACTTTACATACAACAATAGTTTAGTTATATATTATAGACTTATAGAAAGAGACCTTCTAAAAACATTTAAATGTATGACTGGCACGCGAAACCTTAAATCAGAGTGAATAAATGAAGACTCGGCACACCACTTCTGAAAGGTTGCCGACCCCTGGTCTACACTATTGTCTCCAACCATACAAGACAGCAGCAAGAAGGCCAAAAAGTGTTGGGATCATTTTCTAATTTTAACCCCTTCCTGCCAGTCACTCCTAATGCTGAGTGCTGCTTCAAAATAAACATCAGGAAGTCCTGATTCATGCTGCCTCAGGGTTAACAAGGACCCATTTGTCTGAACATTTTCCCTGTTGTGAAAGGTTTACACATCATTCTGGGTGCAAACCAGTCTCAGCCTGCGCCTTGCACTGCTTTTGAATGTGGCGATGCAGTACCTCCACTTTTTACAAATTATCATAGCAGCTTGCGGAGCATTGCAAACAGTAATTTGCTTAATCAGAACAACATGCTTGGTGCTGTACAAGACACAAAGATAAAAACAGCCCTTGAACCTGGAGAGCGTACACTCTCAGGGTTGACTCTGTGCTCACTGAGATCAATGGCAAACATTCCCAGGCACTTCAGTGGTGCAGGATCAGACATTAAAAAATAGCCTTTCAGGAGACAGAGTGTGCTGGGAAATCCAAGAGAGGTGATAACTAAATGTTCTATTCCCTCTCTGCCTCTGAAGAATGGGTATGTACAGGACCATATCACAGACTCGCCTGAGCCGGGGGTCTGCAGAGCAACCTCACTTTGCCGTTACAGGAAATCAATTAACACTTGACTCAAAATGGCCACCTGAACACTAAAGTCCATAACATAAAACACTCCATCACTGATCCATGACCAGGCCAGGTTTGTTAGGTGAAGACAGGGAGAACCTTCCTTCGCTGTCGCAGCCTCACCCAGAACTGCCTTTAAAAGAAACAGCAGTACCTTTCTATCTGGCCTGCTGATTGGCTTCTTCGTGCTCCTGGCCATTTTAGCCACTGGAGGACCAACAAACAGCCAATCCTAGGAGATTTCTATAGGCAATCCCTAAGGTCCAAACTTTCTGCTCTGTTCCACAAGGACAGCATCATAGGGTGGGTTGTGCAAGGCAGTGGGACCTCCAGCAAATGGGAGGCATATCCTGTCACAACCCCCTATATATCCTAAGCATGGCAGTCTTGTAGGCTGTCAAATACAACAGCATTAACATCAAGGAATACAAGATTTAAAAGGCAGGCAAGGAACATCATTATTATTGTTGTTCTTTTTATTACAGCAGCACCTAGAGATCCCAATGAAGAGCAAGGCCTGACTGAGCCAAGCGCTGTACCAAGAGAATGAAAAAGACAATCCATGCTCTGAACAGTTTGTCATCTAGTTAAATACCGGATCCAGTCGAGCCGGTATAGAAGATGAGAGGGAGGCTGGTGAAAGGAAGACAAGGTTAGTAGCAAGAGTAACACATACTCACACACACACCAGCTACAAGCAGAACTGGCAGGTTTCAAGTCCGGTTCTTTTTCTTAGTTTGCTTTTTTAATAAAGGGATTATAGTGAATCTGTGAATTTAGTCAAATTTAGACGTATACAGAAGAAAATGATCAATTTTTTTAGTTGTGCGCGAACAATACTACACCCACCATTATAGAATGAGGCCCCACTTAGCCAAGTCCCTTTGGGTGAAATTCACCCCGTGCATAGGGGCAGCATAAAGCCTATGACCGTCTTAAGATGTATTTCCCTCTAGTAAGCCCTGTTTCAGAGAGGCACCAGCTGACACATGGCAGAGAGCTGAATTTCACCTATTTAAGTTAAAGGTCTTATCATCGTAGTAGCTTAACATACGACTATTAACCATTTAAAGAAGATATTAATCAATTGTACTGCTTCTATGGCTGTGATGCCAAGTACAAGCTTGTATGCATTTAATAATCAACCTAGAGACTGGGTTGTGCTTTTTGGAACATTAATATTCTCTGAAACACCACCCTACAAACAGCAAACCACAATACCCAAAGGCTTCAAAGAAAAAGTTTTATGGCTCTTACCACTCAACCAGTGGTTGCCATCTAACTCAGCAAATGGTTGATTAAACATTTCAAAGTAAACATAGTGTAAGTCTGTGCTGAACAAGATAACACGGGTGACAATTTGCAGCTTTGATGTAGGGCTTTTGGAGGGATCCTTTTGCTAGTTAAAGGTGGTTTGACTTGGTAATGTACAATGAGAAAAATACTGAAAAATTCATAAGCTTCTTTTAATTAATAATGAATCTGTAAGTCAACGTATTCTAGTAATTTATAGTAGCTGACACCATAGAGTGCTGAAGGCTAAAAAAAAAAATCAAATGCATGCCTTCTGAATTGATACGTTTCCTGGCAGCCCTTAGTTTCTTATCAGAAAGCTGCTGCTCCCAGAGATAAAGCAGGCTGTTTTTGACATAAGCCGGGAGAACACGCTGTAATATATTCTGCATTGTGAACTGTACATGACGTCTTGGAATACCTTTGATGCTGTACTCATAAAAACTGGGGGATCTAAATTTTTAATTTTTGACGACCCCCCAGTCAGGTAGGATCTTGAATTTTCTCTTAAAATTGGAAATGTGAATGATGTTAAGCTGTCTTGGTAGCTTAAGTCATTAATACTTTCCTAATGTGTTAATCCTCTGCACAGTAAATTCCAATCCTAGTAGTGCCAGCTGTTTTAGGATTTGAAATGACGAGGAGGAAAAAGGAGAAAGAATGGAAGTTTTGATGTGTCATAGACCTCTGTGTCAGCAAGCTTATGTAAGGGGCCTGGCACTGTTATCAGCTCATCTGGATGTAGACTCTAAGTTACCACTTGAAATATTCAAGGGACATTTTCTGAACAGTATGCAGAGAATTAGAAGTGCAAGTCCTATTCTCTGGACACCATGCTGACAAGCTATCTATTAGAGAAGGCAGATAATAATAGCTGGAAAAGAAACGTAAAAAATATTTTTTGCAGGGCTGTGGGGTTTTTTTTTGGTCAAAGAAATGCCTACTGCAATTCACAGAAATCTAGGACACAAATGAGCCTCAGAGGAAAAATAGCTTCTTGATTTAAGAGCTTAGGATCCAGTGTGTAACACAGCCGGAATGAGATTTGGGGGTAGCTAGTTTTGTCATCTTTTATCTTCATTATGCTTTAACGAGGTCATAACAGCAGTGTTTATACCAGCCCTCCACTGAATTTATTTTAAAGAACTTTACTGACAGATGATACTCATTTGCCAGCATTTGTACACCAGACAGGAAGTATTTTCCTTTGCTCCCCAAGGCCCAGACTCAGGCTTTTGACTCAGCCCTGAGAATGGCATGGTGCACGGATGGAGCAACATGATGAGCCTCCAGAAAGCACTGTGCTGCAGGGACCCCCTCCCCAGTTCCAATTTTCCACAGGGACAGCAAACATACCTTATTATCTCCACTAGCTGCTGCACGTGGTGGTGGTGGGAGCCATGACTGCCTGCTCCCTACCCCTCACTCACAGGCACATAGCCACCGCACTGTCACCTCCCTCAGTCCCAAGATTCCTAAGATCTGAGTAGGTCCCATGCAGCAGGGTCAGAGAGAGAGGTGTGTGTGTAGAGCTAGGAACTGGTTGTTGTGGTTGCATACTGAGAAAGAACTACTTCAACTTAACGTGATCATGCTGATGTCCCCTCTCTTGAGGTATCACCCAAGAAAGAAGGACAGGGACGCATTTGGGATTGTTACATGCCAACATTGGGAAAGAAAATGAATTTCCATCCCAAAATAAGAAAATACTAGTTCAGAGAAATACCAAATGCTACCCACTGCTCCACAGCTCTAGAATCTTGAAAGGGAATCCTCCGAAACCTTACCTGCATGCATCAATATCCTGTACTAAATCCATGGCCAGGCAACAGAGACAGGGAGATATGGGAATAAATGTAGGGAGTAGGATTTTTTTTCAAATTGACCACAATAATCATAGTATAAAAAGAGGCAGAAAAAGAAGTCAACCTTTTCTGGGGTCAAGAGAAAATAAGTTTTAACCAATGCACGTCTTTTTATGAACCTTTCAAGAAGGCCTTGATTCAGCATAACTTCAGTTATCCTACCCACTACTGTCACTAGTAATTTTACCAAAGGTTTTTCTGCGCTTCAAATACAAGTAGCATAATTAAAAGCTGCCTAAGGGTACCTTTAACTTGGCCATTTAGATTCCCTGGAAACAGTCTCAGGTTTAGAGTAATCAAAATATTGATGATGAAATGCAAAACTTCTCTAATTTCACAGAATTCGGAAATGTGCCCAGTTTATCTTAGACTTTCACTAAGGTACTCAACATTTTCAAGCAACAGCAGGCCCACCTGTGGAGGAAATGACTGAGGTTTTGAGCAGAAGAGACCAGTTTCCAAATCAAAATGAGCAAAACTGGGGCCCTCTTCTGAGCAAAGGCAGCAGCCACCCTGAATACTTGCAATACTCATGTTGACTAGACAATAACTGTCATTTCACACAACTTTGGAAAGGGTCAAAGTCAGGCAAATCAGGGGGAAAATTTCCAACAAAATCCCATGAAATGAAGTTTGTGCATGGAGAAGATTATTCATTGGTTATTTCATTTCAATTTTTTTAAAACTGTCAAATAGATAATTCAGGAAACATAATGGCCATGTATCCAATTGGTTTCATAAGCTGGGCAAAAGCCACTCAGTATAATTTATTTTAAAATTCATGGAATAAGTTACTCATTGACTAGCTCTGCTTGGGAATTACACACAGCCCCATTAGATTTGCCAGTTAGTAATCGCTGTGCTGTCTCATTCACGTTCCTTGCAATTCACCACCTCCTCTCTGGATTGCACAACTCCTTCTGACCAAGCATTTCATCATGCACAGAGCTGACAAACACTGACTGCACATGAGTTTTGCTGGAGAAGAGCCCTGTGCAATTTTCCATTTAGCTATGCAAAATCTGACCTTCTGCGATGTGTAAATCATTCACAAATAAGGCCACATGCTATTGGCTGTTAGTTAAGTAGCTGCAGATCATTGGTTATTTTTGGTATACCAGCAAGCATTCATATTACCTAATGAACTAACCCTGCAGTAAGAAAATAATCAGACAGTACTAGAGTGAGCTATTTAAGGCAGCACAGGGGACTTGCACAATGTTGTAGAGGCTGACGGTTCTTTCTTTAATAATTGAAATCTTATTTCACAGTTCACAAGCTTTAGGGCTGGGCCTGGATCCGACAATAAAAATATTCCCACGGCTGAGGCAATTGGTCCACCCTTCCCGAATGCTAATGATAACAAGTGCAGCGGCTAGATTTCCACATTTCACCTACAGCTTTGGCTGCCCAAGCCCTCTAGAAGACGTAAGTTAATAAGTGCCAGAACACAGGTCTTCTTAGCAGGCTTGAACATTTGAAACCTCAATTAGCTCAATTCCAAATGCTACCTATTATAGAAAGAGGGTGTAGAAATGCTGGTTTAATCACACTAGTAAGCAGGTTTCCATGATGTTGCTGAAAACAGTAAAGTAAGTCCTGCTTCTTTGGGGTAAAATTCAATTAGCAGTTAAATTAGCTTTTCCTCAAATCATTAGTTTTGAATATACCAAGTAGCTCTTTTAGTAGACTGTAAGGGCTGGTCCACACTAGGGGCGGGATCGAACTAAGGTACTTCGACTTCAGCTACGCGAATAGCGTAGCTGAAGTCGAAGTACCTTAGTTCGAACTAACGCGACTTACCTCGCGTCCGCGCGGCGCCGCGATCGAAGTTCGCGGCTCCCACTTCGACTCCGGTAACTCCGCTCGCCCTGCAGGAGTACCGGAGTTCGAAGTAGCGCGTTCGGGGATCGATTTATCGCGTCCAGACAAGACGCGATAATTCGATCCCCGATACTTCGATGGCTACCCGCCGATTTCGGCGGGTAGTGTAGACGGGGCCTAAGTGGGGAAACAGTCACCATTCATGCTGTGCAGGTAGCATCCTAGGGAGCAATTCAGCTACCCAAAGAAGTCCCATCTCTACAGTGCACCAGTGAATCGGTCTGTTTTTCAGTGGCACCGTGCCATCACAGCCAGATGGTGTCACTTCCAGGAGTTACGTTACCTTTCAGTTATGTGCAAAGGGAAACGGCACTGGCAGAGAGATGGCAGCTGTACAGAGAGCCAAGTACTGGTGCAAATGCTTACCTGTAAACGGACAGGCATCTCTCTGCTCACAGCACAAGGAACTTTGTCATCTCCTGCCCAGGATGACATTGTGGTAAAAAAAACAACAACACACTATTGTGCCCTACACCATGGACAGACGCCCCAGCGTGGTTTTTACCTGCTAGGCAGGCCCTAACCTGGCTGAAGCCCACCAGTGGCACTGCGTTTTTGCATATGCCAAATGCTTCACCTTCCACTGGGCGCGGGGAGGTGTTTTCCCAAAGCGATGCAACCAGGGTGCTGGGGAAGGGAGCCGCGGGTGCTGTTGGAGGCATGTATGCTGTCCATTGGGGAAGCTGACAAAGCCTGAGCAGGAAGGAAGTTTTGGGCCAGTCCCTCTTGCCAAGATCAGGGGCTCATAGATGACTCATTAGTCTGGTGGCTGATCAATCAGTGGACAATAGGCCTGGGGCTCATGCCACCACATGGGTCATGCTTTCTGGCAAGGTCTTCCTTCTCTGGTTCACTCCTACCTGCAGTCGTGAGAAGCTGTAGTCAATCTGACCTCACATCGCTGGTCTGTGTTTATGGGCCACCGCTGTGCCAGGCCGCCTGCAAGACTGGGAGAGTTCCTCACACCCTCTCACCCTTGCAACATCACACCTGGCTACCCACCGCCAAGCCCCAGATGTCCCATTCAGCAATCAGCATGCACATGTGGCACTGGAGGAAGATCAGGGAACAAAGCCCTGTGTATGGCATTGTATATGAAATCTAGGGGAATTCTTCATTCTGATCTAAATCATTAATCTAATTGGGAGCATTCCATGTTTGTCCCTTTGCAAGGACAGATTGTTCTCCGCTGCTGGTGGGGGGCGGGAAGCAATTCTAGCAGAAAAATTTCAAGTGAATTACGTGAAGGTTACATATTTATGAGCAACAATAAATCAAGATAAATATTACATGAAACAAAAAAGAAAGAGAATGGAGAAAGTAGATGTTGCCTGCTCTTCCGTACATTTTCAAAGGCATTTAAAAAGTAGCTGGGGTTTGATTGGGAAAGCAAGATACCACTCTCTTAAAGATACCACACCCTTTGAAGCTATATTTAAACCACTTCTGGAGCCCCAGAATTCCAATTTAAAATCATTCCACGGATGTACAGGTTACCAATCATATAGGTGCAGACACTGAAGTGTGGAATAAAAAGAAGGGACTGATTATTCAGGTATTACGGTATTGTACAAGGGTGAAAGGCACTCCTATGCGGAGGGCCAGTACCTCACGTATGTCCCCTGTAAGCCCCACTCCGAGGACATATTGCTCAAGGTACAAGGGGGCCTGCAGTGTTCAGCTGATTTGGTCAGATTTTTTCTCTATAGTTCATCTGTTACACTAGACATTCCAAGGTGAAATTCAAATCAATATCTGACAAAACATTTCATGTTTTTTACTGCACTGCACAATAAACTATGATTTCGAACAGCTAATCTTGCAGTTTAAATATTAATTCTAACTGACATGGGGGAAAAAAACAACCTGTATATGCCCAACATAAGTCATTTGATTAAAAACTTAATGTTAAATACAAAGAAGTGACATCGGGAAGCTAAACAAATTCACACACTGTGACGCTGGTAAACCAAGTACCAGCTCTGGCCCAGGCCATAGGCATTAGCTAAGAACTGAAACTCATAGCTGGAAATCAAACCAGCTCACCTGTATGTTAGTTTTGTTAAAAATAGGTATCAGTCTTCTAAGAATGTATTTAGTGTTTAGACTGTGAAATGCTTGTAAATTGCTGCATGCATTAATCTCACTGGTAATGTCTGCATTCCATGCTAGAAGGGAAAACATAAGTTTGTCTGATAA
This sequence comes from Platysternon megacephalum, assembly GCA_003942145.1. Lineage (NCBI taxonomy): Eukaryota > Metazoa > Chordata > Testudines > Platysternidae > Platysternon > Platysternon megacephalum. The sequence continues at coordinate 10,192,119 of QXTE01000030.1, read as the reverse complement.
CTGTAAAAATACTTGCTCTGAACTTGTGAACTCAGATGGGAAGAGTGTCCCCGCCCCCACCGATCCAGGAGAACGATCTAAAATTAAGTGGGCCATTTTTGGACAAAAGCTATGTTGATCGCCCCATCCATCAATGGAGAGGTATGTGCAGAAGGCCTCGCCCTGCTTTTGACAGTCTGCCCTGAGGTTGGCACTCTCAGTTGTGAGCCACTCCAGACAGCATGACACGCATAATGAAAAGATACGGCTTGAAGTCAGTGGATCTATGCTGCTTTTCACCAGAACTTAAGAACAACCATACTGGGTCAGACCAAAGGTCCATCTAGCCCAGTATCCTGTCTTCTGACAGTGGCCAATGCCAGGTGCTTCAGAGGGAACGAACAGAACAGGTAATCATCAAGTGATCTATCTCCTGTCGCCCATTCCCAGCTCCTGGCAAACAGAGGCTAGGGACATCATCCCTGCCCATCCTGGCTAATAGCCATTGATGGACCTATCCTCCAGGAATTTATCTAGTTCTTTTTTGAACCCCGTTATAGTCTTGGCCTTCACAACATCCTCTGGCAACGAGTTCCACAGGTTGACTGTGAGTGGTGTGAAGAAATACTTCCTTTTGTTTGTTTTAAACCTGCTGCCTATTAATTTCATTTGGTGACCCCTAGTTCTTGTGTGATGAGAAGGAGTAAATAACACTTCCCTATTCACTGTCTCCAAACCATTCATGATTTTATAGCCCTTTTTCATATCCCCCCCTTAGTCATCACCCCCCCCAAAATACTTCATAGAGATTTCAGATTTCTTTGGTCCTTCGCTATCTGTCTTAGGGTTGATCTACATTCGAGTGGGGGGTAATTTCCAGCTCGGGTAGAGGTACAAGTGTTAGCTCTGATTGAGCTAGCCTGTTAGAAATAGAGGCGTAGCGGTTGCAGTGCAGGTGGTGGGACAGGCTAACTGCCCGAGTAAGTACCTAGGATGGGCTCGTACTCAGAGCCGATAGCCCATCCCACCGCCCACACCACTATGGCTACACTTCTATTTGTAGTGTGTTAGCTTGATCAAGATGAGCACGCATACGTCCACCTGAGCTGGAAATGACACCCCCAGCTCAAATGTAGACGTGGCCTTCGGGTTTTATACTGCTGCCTATGCTTGCAGTAGCTGAGTGCTTTCCACATAAAATCAATAGCAAGAAGTCTCTACTGCCGTTAATGGAGTCTTGGGCACTTCTCTCTTTACAGAGAGAGAACTCTGCTTGGGCGAGGGTTCGGGTTTTTTTCCTTAAACATTTTTTTATTTTTATTTTTTGGGGGAGGTGTTTTGGGGGCAGAAGGGTATCTTATACCCTGGCCCAATGCCACTGTGTATGGTCACCAGTCTGTTTTAAGTGGACCCAACATCTGGATCCCATGTGCTGATTCTAACTCTGGATCTACGGGGCACAATCCGAGGCTCAGATTTCTTGTCTGACATTCTTCCCTGGGATGTGGGACTCTGCAATCCAGCTGCCCTAGACCCAGAAACCAATGCCTGAGACATCCCGAGCCCCCCAGTCTCTTAAACATACTCTCCCAGAGTTCCACTTAGGCTGTGGGCCCTCTGGCATCTAGTTTAACCCCTCTGGGGGCAACATGACAGGAAAGTAAGGAATATAGACTGTGGCAGGTGCTCTCCCTGAGCATGGCATAGCCCAGGAGGCTGCTGTCCTCTCCCCTCTCACGGGTCTTGCAATGATTTGCTCCCAGACCAGAGTACTTAGAGAGAACCTGCTTCAATACAGAGAAAAAAACCCTCCACCTGCACATTGCTTTTTGTCACCTCTCACCCCACACTGGAACCCAGGTGGGGTATCATTAAACAATTACAACCCATACTGGATAGGGACCACATCCTGAAAGAAGTCTTTCCCCAAGCCCCTGGGTTGCCTTGGTAATCGTGCAGCAATGTGCACGGCTCCATTGCTGCCCCAGCTATAATCAGCATAAGCATCTTAAGGAAGTGGTGCGACTGGATGCAGCCTTAACCTGGGGGCTGTGGGGTGAGGAGGGTCGGGGTACACAGTGGAGGGTGGCTATTATGCATATTCTCCTGGCTCAACTATAACATTGTACTAGAATGGAATTGTGGCTTGACTACATGACGGCTGAATGTATTATGCTTATGGTGGACAGGCCTTTTTGAAGGAGGTGGTTTGGCAGCATATCCTAAAGACAATCAGACTCTGGACTAGCTTGCTCTCTGGAAGACTGTGCAATAGCTGGATCCCCTCACCTGAGGATGCTTTATGTCTAGCTCTAATGGGCTCAATGGCTATTAGCCAATATGGTCAGGCACCCAATCCCATGTTCTAGGTATACTTAAGCCTCTGACTGTCAGAAGCTGGGACTGGATGGGTCACTTGAAAATTGCCCTGTTTTGTTCATTCCCTCTGAAGCATCTGGCACCAGCCACTGTCAGAAGACAGGACACTGGGCTATATGGACCACTGGTCTGACCCAGTATGGCTGTTCTTATATCCCTTTAGAAAGCACATTCCATACTCAAACTGTCTGTCTTCTAATCCATTTTTCTGTCATTGATTAACAAAATGCAATACGCATTGTTTTGTTTTAATGCGCACAGAAGTGACGTGCAAGCAACATCAGTTAACAAGTGCTATTTGTCAGCTATTTGTATTCCTGCTGCCATTGTCAATAGGGCCGATCGAAAGAGATGGAAGCCAAAGCAGCTGGGTTGGCTCCAGTTCCACTAGAAACACTGCAAAATATCTTTATCAGATGGATAAGGACTGAGGGCCTGCTCCTGCTCCCAGACAAGTCAGTAGCAAAATTTCCATCCACTGCAGTAAGTGAGAACTGAATCCATGAATACAGAAGAAAGTCGCACTGGTTTTACTTGAATTAGATTTTTAAATGGTTTCACTAAAGTGGTGCATAAGGCAGGGTGGATATTCTTATTTCAGTTTAAACCAGGCTTATTTTGATTAAGTCAATTTCTATTTGATTAGGAACTGATTTAAACTAAAACCAAAATGTCTGTCTGTGTAACAGGGTGATACCCACCTCTCGCGAGCGCCCCTTTGTTCATGTGTGTGTCTGCCACTCCTTTTTCAGTCTCTGGTGACCCCTTCTGGCAGCTTCTCTGGCAGTTTCTGATTATATGGGACACAACTCAGACCCCTTTCAGGGTATTAGCCCAACAAAGTCTTTAAGCGCTCCTGGCCCTGGTAGGGAGCTGTGCCCCCAGGGCTTCCTCCCTAGAAGCTCTTCGCCCACTCTGGTCTGTTCGGCCTCTTAACAGTTCAGATCCCCTTCTGGGGGTTTATTACTGTCCAATTGTAGGTCACTTCCACAGCAGCCCACCCACTACTCTGGGTCCCAGCCCAGGGACACGAAGAATAGCAGCCATGTGCCTCCACGTACCTTTAACTAAACTGCTTTCAGTTCTCTGGGCTACTTCCCTGGGGCTTCAGCCTTCACCACTGCTTCACCCTTACCTCAGGGCTCTTCTACGTTCAGGCCCAGCAGCCAGCCAGGAGCTCTTTCTCATTCCCCTGGTCCTTGCCAGCACTGAGCTGTGCTGAAGGACTGCAGGAGCACGGTCTTCACTCCTCAAGCTCCAAGCAGCAACTTACTCTGGTCTGCACTGCAGCTCCTTTTATACTAGCCTGCAACCCTCTGATTGGCTACCCTTTGCAGCTTTTCCCAGTTTGGCTTTTCCTAGTTTGGCATGCAGCCTCTCTTCGATTACTGTCGGACTCCTCTACTACTCTTTTCCTGGGATGGGTGTAGAAGGAACCTGAGGCCTCCAGCAGGGGGCCTCTGGGCCTAGTCCACTCCCTCACTGTCTGGCATAAACTGAAATAAAACTTTGTTTACAGAGGAAAGTTGCACTGGTTTAACCAAAGGTGTGATACAGTTAAACTGGTGCAAACCTGTGTCAATGCTCTTATTGTGGTAGAAGACTGGATTTTTTGGCTTAGCTTAAGTCAACTGGGAACAGGTTTAAGTAAGTTAAACCAAAGTAAGAGTATTTACACTAGGGTTAGCACTGGTTTAACTAAACCAATTTCACTACACTGGTTTAATTAAACCAGTAATAGTTTCTGTGTAGGCAAGCCCTGCACCATTTTTTTAACTAAACCAGTTTGAAATCACACCTTAAGTTAAACCAGTGCAATTGTCTTGTGTAGACAAGCCCCAAGTAATGACTTCAGGATTTGGCCACATATCAAGAAATACTGCTATTGGAACCCAGTGTATGAAGAAACCACTGCAGCAGCGCAAAATGCATGGATGCTTCCCCTTAAGAATATTACGCCATAGGATTTCTGGTTATTTGGAGCAATAAGTTAAGGAGCCCAACTCACTGTCCCACTCTGACCAATCATCTGCATGTCTGGCCATTAAGTGACCCCACATCTCACCCATTAACATTTCCCCTCTCATCTTATTGCCGCTAGCAACATCACTATTCTTCAATGATTGTATGACTTGTATGATCACTACCACCAATAATGAGTTGGACTCAGCTTGACATTTGGATTACACTTCGTTTTTTAAGTAGCAAAGAGCGGTGTTTAGAAGGTGATAGTTAGGTGCTTCGCAGAAGTATTCCCCCAGCACTTGCCACCACTATCAACCATATCTCCTTTACAACACACCTGCCAGCCATCATCCATCACAGTGACTGATGACAGGCCAGTCTTTTATGCTTGTTTTACATGTGGGGCCAGATTCTTGCTGCATATCCACAATTGGTGGTTTTATTGCAGCCAGTAAAATACCAGGCTACAAACACAGACAGACATGAATACCTTGATTGCCAGTAAAGGGTCCCAACAGGTCCTGTTGCAGCTAAATGTTCTTCTTTGCGGGCAGTGGTGGGGCATTTTTATTTTGTGAGTCCCACTTAAGACCTGTGGCTGGTGCCATTATCAGTTATGCCATGCCTGAGAGGTATGAGCATTCTGCCATTGGTCCAGCACCAGCAGCTGCTCCAGCAAATGTATCCACTAGACCAGGGTCTGAAGTGGGAGCAGTGGCATTTGTTCCTTACGTCATATGATCTGGTATCTTGTATTACAAGAGGATCTCATAAAGCTGGGTGACTGGGCAACAAAATGGCAGATAAAATTCAATGTAGATAAGCACAAAGTGATGCACACTGGAAAACATAATTCCAAGTATACATACAAAATGATGTGGTCTAAATCAGCTGTTATCACTCAAGAAAGAGATCTTGGCGTCATTGTGGGTAGTTCTCTGAAAACATTCACTCAATGTGCAGCAGCAGTCAACAAAGCGAACCGAATGTTAGGAACCATTAGGTAAGGGATGGATAATAAGACAGAAAAAATCATAATGCTACTATAGAAATCCACACTCACACCATGAACACTGTGAGCCATTCTGGCTGTCCCATCTCAAAAAAGATGCATTAGAATTGAAAAGGTTCAGAGAAGGAGAATGAAAATGATTAGGGGTATAGAACAGCTTCTATATGAGGAGAGATTAAAAAGATTGGGACTGTTCATCTTAGAAAAGAGATGACCGGGGGGTGGGGTGGGGGATATGACAGAGATCTATAAAATCATGACTGGTGTGGAGAAAGTGACTAGGGAAGTGTTATTTATCCCTTCACATAACACAAGAATTAGGGGTCATCCAATTAAATTAATAGGCAGCAGATTTAACAACAAACAAAAGGAAGTATTTCTTCACACAATGTACAGTCAACCTGTTGAACTTGTTGCCAGGGGATAGTGTGAAGGTCAAAAGTATAACTGGGTTCAAAAAAGAATTACATAAGTTCATGAGAGATAGATCTATCAGTGGTTATTAGTCAGGATGGTCAGGGATACAACCCCATGCTCTGGGTATCCCTAAACCTCCAGCTACCAGAAGCTGGGAATGGGCGACAGGGGATGGATCACTTGATAATTGCCCTGTTCTGTTCATTCCCTCTGGGGCACCTGGCATTGGGCACTGTCAGAAGACAGGATATTGGGCTAGAGCAGGGGTTTTCAAACTCTGGGTCGCGGCTCCGCAGGGTTAGCCGCTGGCGGACCGGAGATGTTTTGTTTACCTGCGGTGTCCACAGGTACGGCCGATCGCAGCTCTCAGTGGCTGTGATTCGCTGTTCCCAGCCAATGGGAGCTGTGGGAAGAAGTGTGGGCCGTGCTGCCACTTCCCGCAGCTCCCTTTGGCCGGGAACGGTGCACCGCGGCCACTGAGAGCTGCGATCAGCCGTACCTGCGGACGCCGCAGGTAAACAAAGCATCTCCGGTCCGGCAGCAGCTAACCCTGCGGAGCCGCGACCCAGAGTTTGAAAATCCCTGGGCTAGATGGACCATTAGTCTGACCCAATATAGCTGTTATGTTCTTACAAATAACAAATATCTTTTTTCTAATTCCAGAGCCGAGACACTGTATTTATAAGCGCCTTTCATCAAGATATAATAATCAGAACAAAACTTTCATAATGCCAATTAAAAATGATTATTTTATCTTCCTCCGAGTTCTCTTGTGAGGTCTTGCTGAGATTTTACAGCATTCCAAGGTTTTAGTTAAATTTAGGTCTGACGTAATTTCCCAGTTCTAACAGAAGCAATATTATTAACCACGACAATAGAATCTGATTACAGGTCTGTCGCATCTTAGGCGCATTTAACATGTGCGATTTCAGCTTTAGGCGGGCGGCAAAAACAAGAAAAAAAAAAAAAGAGAGAAAAAAATTACAATTTAAATACTGTTTCTGTAGTGCGGGCGATTCCGCCCGCCATTACACTCAATGTAATTTTGACTATACGCGGTTTTCGCTTTACGCGCTGACCGCGGAATGTAACCCCAGCGTAAGATGAGACAGACCTGTACTTGCTGCAGAAGCTTCATTTTGGGGTTTTCACAAAAGCCCTTATTTTTTCCAGACATTATCTGGCAATGAAATAAATGGCACTGGTTGAGTTGTTCTCCTTCCCTTTGCCTACTCTGAACACAACCCTGAACTCAGAAATTTAAGTGAAAAAAGACTACAGACTTAACATTGAAAAATATATTTACTGTTGAGAGACAACATCAAGGGATGGAATATTTCCCTGGGATAAAGGTCTCCTATTGTTACGCAAATGTTGAAGCAAAGCCAAAGCACTTAACAAAAAATAAATGTTGAGGGACAGCCAAGACATTTATGTTAAAATAGGAGAGAGTGGTCCTGTGACAGTGTAGGGTTACCATTTTTTTTTAAACAGTTTGTATATTAGTCTAAAATTAGGAAAGATCTGATGAAGGTTTCAACCTCCAGAAACAGAGGGCTCTGATCAGGGCTGCAAGTTCCTGCTGCTCTGAGCAGCATGGTAAGGGGGGGGAGTAGGGGGTTAGATAAGGGGCAGGGGGTCCCGGGGGCAGTCAGGGGACAGGGNGTCAGGGGACAGGGGGGGTTGGATAGGGGGTAGGGTCCCCAGGGGCGGTTAGGGGCGGGGGTCCCGGGAGGGGGCTGTCAGGGGACAAGGAGCAGGGGGGTTGGAGGGGGGCAGTCAGGGGGCAGGAAGTGGGAGGGGGCAGATAGGGGGCAGGGGCCAAGCTGTTTGGAGAGGCACAGCCTTCCCTACCCAGCCCTCCATACAGTTTCGCAACCCCGATGTGGCCCTCGGGCCAAAAAGTTTGCCCACCCCTGCTCTAAGCATAATCCAGTACACTTCAGCCAACAATTTAATTACAGCTGTGCTCAAGGTCTTGGTTTTGTGCACCCTGGCCAGACAGCCATTGAATTCAATCTGCACAATGGACTCTAGGCTCAGTGTGTTTGGTACTGTGATATTAAGTTATTTAGAGATGGCTTTATTTAAAGGACTCCGCTGCACAAAGACACTCTGTTGACCTTGACCTCTGATGTAGCAGCTCTATAAGGCAAAGGTTCTTTAGCTAAGAGAACATTCAGGCTTCTCCATCTCATACCACACCAAGAAAATAACAGCAACAACATTCTGATTTCCAAGATTTCTTTATCTCTTGTCTGATGGAAGATATTAAGCAACATTACAAATATTTATTCAAAAATAATTACAAATATCACTGAGTGATTTTCAGTTGCGAACTAATTAACTCAAAATTCAGGATTGCAGAGTTAAATATGTTTGCTGTTAACATAAGCCAATTTAAATAGAGATACAGTAGGTAATGGCAATAGAAAATGTAGTCAATCAATCTCCCTGTCATTAATAGCCTGCTGTATGAAGAGCAATATTACATTAAAGCATTTCAAATCTATCTAATTGTTTTCCGCATGTGTGTATGGAAATAACTTCTACTCACAGCACTTTTTCCTTTTGCAAAGAATGCTGGTTAAGGAAACAATCACTGCCGTTATCTTGAAATCCTAGAGGCCTAGTGCTTTATGGTGCTAGGAAATAGCTAAGGTATCTGAGGTAGATCGAAACACATGATTAAGAAATGCCTCAAGATGGCAGATTGAGCCAACATACCGTTGAATGCTTACGCCTCTTTAAAACAAAATTAATACCACTGTATGCAGCACTTGTAAAGTGCCCTTTAAAGCCCTTTACAAACATTAATCGGTCCTCGCAACAGCCCTGTGAGGTAGGTAAGTGTTAATCCCATTTTACAGAGGAGGATATTGAGGCACAGAGGCCTAGACCCTCAAAGGTACTTAGAAGCCTAACTCCCACTGATTTCAATGGGAATTAGGTGCCTAAATACCTTTGAGGATCTGGGCCAGAGAGATTAAGTGGCTCATCCAAGCAGTGTTAGAACCTGCTGGGGTGGAAGGTGGGACCGGTGAAGTCTGGGCCACTGACACCTCTGCATTGCCACAGGAAGCTTAGGCTGGGCTCCCACGGGCGGACCCTGCGAGACTGGGTTCAGCAGGAAGTACCTCGACGCAGGACCTGATTGGCAGCCCCTCACGGGCCCCTGACTGGCCCCGTAGTTAGACCAGGAAGCCATGATGGAAAGCTGTCTGAGCAACAACACAGATTGCCCACCTGTCTCTGCTCCAGACCCCTGCTTGTAATGGACCCTAGACTCCGGCTTCCGATCCTGGTTTTCCTCAAGTCTTCGATTACTGTCTGTAACCTAGTGCCTGACCTTGATTTCCCGGTAACCTGACCCGGCCGCCTGACACCTGACTTTCAGTTCGCCCTCTGGCCTGGCCTGGATTCTGACCTCCTGGTATCTGACGTAACCTGCTCCAATCACGAGCACTGACTGCCCTCGTCTCTGTCATGACAAGGAATTTGTGACAGAAATGGAAACAGAACCCAGGTGTCCTGAGTCTCAGTTTCTTGCTCACAAGTCAATTCTTCCTTCACTGGCTTTTAATTCTCTTTCCCTGGAGCTTAGTATAGGCCAGGCCTCCAGGCAAAGCCTTCGTTTCCTCTCGGGATGGAGTCCTGGTTCTCAAAATGTTTGGTTAGCTTAGCATTGAGGTTAGTGAGTGAGTTTTACACAGGGACAGGATATGCAAGAGTGTGGAATATGCAACGGAGATCTGCACTATGGAGAGAAGAGCACAGTTTACCTATAGTGTACAGATTTGCCTTGCACACATGTAGTGTATTCATCCATCCCTTGCATTTTTGGTTGTATTTTTAAGTCACTCATTTTAAAAGAGAATCACAAGATTAAAAAGAAAACGATGAAAACATTTCCACAGGGGTTTAGCTTTCTTCTTCTCTGGCATGTAATCCTGTGCAGATAGTGCTGCCGTGGTATTTTGCTGTAGCCAATCAGCTAGTTAAAACACCTGTGGCACTACATGTACCTTTGAATGCTGCTGCTTGCTGGGAGAGTGTGGTGGCACACCAATAGGAAATGCCAACCTGAAATCATTTTCCTTTCGCAGGTCACTATGTCTCGAGTAGTTTATTTATTTAGATCTACGGAAGCCAAACAGGTGCCCATACAATGGTCTGGGAATTATAAAATCAAATTATGTGTCTATGACCTTATGGGTAGTTTTCCATGTTTTCAGTTTTTACCGATTTTCATTGATAAATTACCAGGGTTTTTTTTTAATGAAATGAGTTCAGTTTTTACTGATTTACACCCATTTTATCAATCCACTCATTTTTTTTCCGGTACTTATTTTTGTTAAACACTAATGCTTGACACGATTGTTGTGTCCTGCAGCTCTGAGATTGAAGCAGAGTTTCTCAGTGTAAAACACAGAACACACACAAGGTGGAGGTCGGGTAAAAAAAATCAAACCATGTTAATATTGAGCTATGATTGGCTCACAAGGAGACGCTGACCGCCTATTTCTTTGTGTCCATTTAGTGCAGCGCTGAATTTAATCAATCAATCCTCCACAGATAAAGATAAGGTAAAAAGGTAAACATGGGGTGAAAATGCAAATCTAGGCCTGAATACCAACAAGAAAATCAGTGCTTAGAAGTTTTCAAGAGGAGTAAAGATGGGAGTGAAGAGAATGCATCATGTCAAAAGCAAGCAACACTAGAGGCTTAAGGAAGAAAGTGAGCTTTGGGATAAACAGTCAATATCAGGAGCTTTCACCAGGGCTTTAATGAAAGAGGACGCAGCACGATTGCATTAATGAATTTGTGCGTGATCTTTGTTTCGCAGGACAACCACTGTTAATTGCAGAGGGGCCTATTGGTGACTTTGTCCGACAATACTGTTCAACAGCAAAACCGCTTCCTAATGCAGAAAACCTCACTCGTAAGTATCTGAAAGAAAATGACGATGATTTAGTATCTAAACTGATGGAACGAATTGATGGAAATGTGGTGTCTAGTCTGATTTTTGACAAGTCTCCTGATGCTTTGGACTGTCCGATTCTTGGCCTTTTGTTTTCATTTTTTTATTTCAAAGTGAATAAAACTGCACTGTTTTGTGCTGACGTGACGTTCATTGCCTCTGCTGACACCCGTTTTGTTGACGCATCAATAACTGACAAGGTTTGAGATGTACCAACTAACTTGGGAAAAATGTGGCCACAACTAACACAGATTCTGCTTCCTTCATAGCTAAGTTTTCCTGGGAGATTAAACTCAATCAGAAACCGGAGCTGCTACATATTACCTATCCTGCTCATCTGATTAACATTGCTCTGTCAGCAGCTACTGCTACAGAAGAAATGAAAGACGTGAAATCTTGCATCATTGGATTAAGGGCCGTTTTCAAGCATGCAAACAAGTTGAAGGCTTTGTTTTACACAGTGTGAGACGAGTGCAGAGCTGACTGCTGATTACCCACCCCTGTTGTGCCACACTGGTGGATGAGCTTGTACTTTGCTACCTGACATGTAAATAAACCGTGGACTGTGCTAATGAGTCTCCTAGATCATCTTGAGTTTGCTGGTTCTAAAGCAGAAACTCTGAAGAGACTGGCAAATAACCAGAAGGACTCTCAGATTCTGCGCACCAAGGTAATGTTCATTGTTAAAAACTTGGAATCCCTGTGTGACATACAGAAAACACTGGAGTTTTCGCAGACCACTTTCGATACGTTTGCCAATACAGATTTTACTGGATTCCGACAACCAAAATCTCAGCTGAATTGAGAACAAAAGCTGCAGGAGAAACATATGAGAAAACCCAACTGTTTCTGGAATTCCTTCTCACCCCAGAACGTGAGAAAACCAAAAAAGCATTCTAAATCTTCCACACAATGCTCAGCGAGAAACGGGACACAACCGTAACCCATAATCTGAACCCCAAAGTGTTTGGTGCCGAAGATTCTTTTTGGAATGTCATCCAGGTGTTTCGCCCCTGCCTCAAGGTGAATTTTGCAGCAGACTTTGACCATTATTCCAGAGCATTTCAACCATTTGCCACTAGAGATGAAATTTCAGATCTGAAAGAGGAATTTATTACTTACACGAACTTGCCTAACCCTGACAGTGCGAAACGGGATGTGCTGGCTTTTTGGAGCAGTCATCAAGACCCCCGTTCCAACTTCAGCAAAGTGGCACAGCGAGCTTGGCGTGTACGCCCTGGATGTACGGCTGCAGAGTGCATATTTTCAAAGTGAGGCTACCTCCAAGAGCGCAAGAGGCTCAACAGACTTTAAAAAAAATTATGCGACTGTCTGCAAACCAGGATTTCTGGAAAAACTACTAGCTTTGAGGGGGAGACAATACACCTTTGTACATTAAAAAAAAAGTTTCAAATGTGTATATGACAAAAGTGTTTTCTTCCCCCTCCCTCCTCCCCCCAATTTTTCCTGTTTTTTGGAATGTTTGGAAAATAAACACCGAAAAATTCCTGGATTTAAAAAATAAAAACTGCAAACATGGAACACTAATTATGGGCCAGATTGTGAGCCTTGCTCACACCCATGCAGAGGAGTAGCAGGGTTTGAAGTGTTCCCTTACGTACCAATTCTCACTATTTATATCATCAGAAATAGCGGGAGAGTGCAGCCTCTATGAGGACTGACGCTCCCCTCTTGCAATGGGCAGGGAGCAGGTAGTGCCTCGGCTGCCCCCGCCCACCACATCCAGCTGGGGAAGAAATCTGCACCAGGTACAAGCTGGCACAGATTACCCACCTCCACAGAATACTTACTCCTGCAAGAGCAAGGGGGAAAACTGGGGATCAGCTTGTGGCTCTAAACCAGAACCTGGTTCCTGGTATGCTCCCTCAGGGCTTACAGAAAAGCCGTAATTTAACCGGAAATGAAGACTGCAGCTTTTCTTAGGGCTGGACACCAGTCTGGGATCTTCCTTCAGCAAGAGGTAGCGCATCGCTGTGCGAGCAGTCACAATTTCCCTGCTACTCCGAGGAGGGAGTAAGTTGTGACAGGCATATACTCAGTGCCGGGCAGGTTCACAAATGCAATAGTAACTGCACCACAGGGCAGGGGGTGGAGCCTTGACTCAGCCCCACCAAATCCCCTCCCAACTTCACAATGGGGGGGCAGAATGGGTGCATGCAGCCTGCTTCCCCCTGCACACAGGAAGCTGTGGTGTCGCCCCTGCACAAGAGAATAAGGGGGTGCCATACTCTACTCACTTGTGCCAGCACCCCCCGTGAGTAGTGAAGACAGCTAGTGTGAATAAACCCAGCATTCTCTTCCTGTAAGCAGCATGAGCACAGTCCAGGTTCGGAGTCATGTATCTAACAGATTTTACCTCCACTGCCTTCAGCACTGCGCTTTTTATCAACAGAGTCTAACCATTCAGTAGCTGCATGAATCTCCAGAGAGAAAGAGGTACCTGCCTTATTAGGGAGTCATTTGAGGGATGTGCTCCATGAGCAATGACATACTCACACAGACATTCACACTAGTCAAACCCAAACGGCATTTGGCCAGCAGTCACTAATGAAACACACCAGCATCAGATGACTTAGGAGGCACACTTGGACAAACAGGTTGTGTGAATGTTTTAAAACGACAAGAGTGTCCTAAGAAACTGAATATTTATATGTTGAAAGTTGTCTGCATTGTACAGACATGCAGCCAGCATGATCCTGTTTGATATCTCAGAGACAGATTCTGGTGCCCTCTACACTGCTGTAAATTCCCAATATGTCCATTGATTTAAATGGATTTACTCCAGATTTCCATGGGGATAACTGTGGTTAGACTCTGTCCCTGAAATCTGAAATGTCCTTAATTTGGTTGCAGTGGGAAGTGATTTTTCTCTAATGGCTTCATGAGAAGTTTTGCTCAATAGCCCAAGGACAGTGGAAAGAAAACCGCAGCTTGATGCAATTTTTCCTTCAAGATGGTCAGACATACCTGGATTGTGTGAAAAATGCAAAACGATGCAAAACTAATCAGGGCACAGATCCACCAAAATCTCAGGACCACTACAGACAGACCCTACCTCCCGCAGGGCCTCCCTCCTTGGCGGACCGTTCCTTTCCCATTGCCACCTCCACTTCATCCCCCATCACATTGATAGCACTGGAAGTCAAGGTCCCCTGTTTGTCTGCAGGGCAGGTACAGCATGAGAAACCTTCTCCATACAGTTCCATCAATGCTCTGAGACTCTCTCCGGCAGCCTCTTTGGTTGGTGGTTTTTCCAAAGCGCGCAACTGTCCGCTGAACGGAGACCCCCTAGCTTATTCCACAGCTACCAGGTGGCATTGAGTACATTTTGATGTTCATTGTGTCTACATATGGTTTCATCAAATGCAAATAAGTGAAATTCACTCCTTCCAGCACAGAAGCCAAAGACAGTAAATGGGCCCTGTGCAGTGGATCACATAAGGCTAGATGGGGGACACGCAGTTTATCCACAATTTACGGGCAGGCTGCAGGGTGAGAACACTCCCTGGACATTAGTCCAGTCTAAGGGTTGGAGAAGCGGCAACTGCCTCTCACTCCTCTCCTGGAGGGGGTTCCCCAACACTGGTTCTACATAAGGACAGATGCTCACTGTCGCACCTGAGCACCTCACAATCTTTAATGGATTTATCCTCAACACCCTGTGGGGCAGGGCACTGCCAATATCCCTGCTATACAGATGCACAACTGAGGCACAGAGAGGCTAAGGGATTTCACCAAGGTCACACAGGAAGTCTGTGGCAAAGCATGAAACTGAACTTGGGTCTCCCAAGTCCCAGGCCAGCACCCTAGCTACTGGGCAAACTTTTTGTCTCTCACCCAGCCTTTGGCCCAGCCCTTGGCTTGCTTGCCATCAGAGCTGAGGCAGAGCTCCCCATCCCAACAGCTTCGGAGGCATTTGTGCAACCACCCCATAAACTCTGACCCATGGTCTGTAGAAGATTGCCCCACGACTGGCCCAGAACAGAAGGCCATGTGCATTATGTCACACACACATGCTCCGCATAGTATGCTCCTAAAATATAACAAAGATTCATTTAAAATTATTTTCCATATTCCACTTGAAAAACAAACACACACATCACAACTCCAACCCTCCTGGGTCTGTCTGTAGCACTGTTGCACCAAACCATAGTTTTCACATCTGTGCCAAATGTGCTCCTTTACAGGTAGAATGAACAGAATGGCGTGAGAAAACAGCATGGCTCACTGAGAGGTTTCCTGGTGTGTATGATAAATGAGCTGAGAAGAAGAGGAGAAATGGAGAGTGGGGGAAAATGGGCACAGCTGAGAACCTAAGTGTTCATCATGGTAAGATAATAGAGTCAGGAAATAACTACTAGGCATGGGGGAGGTATTCCAGTCTAAAAGGAGATCTTTGCTCCCTGTGTATTTGCACTTGTGTTCACACAGCCATCTGTTACTGTTTAGAAACACTTCATGGTGCCCTTTCCTAAAGTGAAAAGAGCAGTGCCATCAACACAAACAAAAAATCTAACAGAAATGCCCAATGACTTCTCCTTTGGAATGACTTCGCTCGGAGGATCTCTCTGAAATCAACACAAGGGTGGCATTAGGCAGCAGTCGATTTGCTAGGTTGGGAACATAGTGGGCTTAATTCAAATATCCCCCACAAGAACTCTTTGTGATGGCATGAACTGATGCCTAGTTCTGTAACATTTACAGATTAATGTTATTCCTGTATATCAGTGTCTTGTTTGGTAGGTCTCCTCCTCCCCTTTCTCTCTTGCTGAGTGGGGATCCCTCCATTATTGGCCCTCTCCTCTTCTCCTTTGCCTCTGGCTGCTAGTACCTATATAGGTACTCATAGACCGGGGCAGGCAAACTTTTTGGCCTGAGGGCTGCATCGGGTTTTGGAAATTGTATGGAGGGCCGGTTAGGGGAGGGGGTCGTGGCCCAGCCCCCACCTCCTATCTGCCCCCCCCCCCCGGGACCCCTATCCCATCCAACCCCCCTGACTGCCCCCGGAACCCCTCCCCCTGACTGCCCCCTGCCGCCCCATCCGGTCAGGCCGGGTTCTGCAGAGGTGCTGCCCCAGGAGCTCACAGCCCCGCTGCCCAGAGCATTGCACCGGTGGCGGAGTGAGCTGAGGCTACGGGGGAGGGGCCGAGCCTCCCAGGCCAGGAGCTCAGGGGCCGGGCAGGACGGGCCCGCGGGCCGGATGTGGCCTGCGGGCCGTAGTTTGCCCACCCCTGTCATAGACCATGATCAAGTCACCATGTAACCATCTCTTGGACAAACGAAATAGCATATGCTTCTTTAGTCTCTCAATATATGGCAGGTTTTCCAGACCTCAAATCACTCTTAAAACTCTTTTCTGAACCTGTTCTTGAGGTGCTGACACCAAAACTGGATGCAGTATCCAGTAATGGTCTCACCACTGCCATGTACAGAGGTAACACCACCTCCCTATCCCTACCTCGTGCTCCCCTGCTTATACAGCCAAGGATCAAGTTTGCCCTCTTCGCCAAAGCATCCCCCTCATGCTGAGTTGGTATTTGTCATTCCCCCCAAGCCCTTCTTTTCAAAGTCACTATTCAGGATTTGTCTCCCTCCTTCCAAACTAAAATCTTGGCCTGTCTTGACATTTCTGCATCAATGTCTAGCTGGCACTTGACACTTAACCTGGTCAAAACTGAGCTCCTGATCTATCTCCCCAAGCCCTCCTCCCCACCACACCTTCCTCTATCCTGGTGGAAAGCGCCCTCCTCCTCTCTGTTGCTCACTTCTATAGCTTCTTTTTTGACTCTGTCCTCGTTTCTGAGTCACATATCGAAACACAATCTAAATCTTGGCACTTTTCCCTGCACATCTCGGAGACCCAAAACTTTCACCCGTGGCTGGATTGTTTGGCACCCTAGCTACTGCGGTCTCCTGCTCTCTGGCCTCGATGCCTGGTTCCACAACACCCTCAAGTTCCATGCTGCTGCTAATATCTCCCCGGCCAGTCACTTTGCCACTCTGTTCTAAGTCTCTCCCCTGGCTCCTCCTCCGTCACTGCATTCATCAAAAACGTCTTGCCCTACCCTCTGAAGTCCTCTACAAGCTAGCCCCACCCTTTCTATCCAACCTATTACCTTATTGCACGGTCCACTCCCACCTTTAGTCCACCATGACAGCCTAGATCAGGGGTAGGCAACCTATGGCACGCGTGCCAAAGATGGCACGCGAGCTGATTTTCAGTGGCACTCAAGCTGCCTGGGTCCTGGCCACCAGTCCGGGGGGCTCTGCATTTTAATTTAATTTTAAATGAAGCTTCTTAAACATTTTTAAAACCTTAATTTACTTTACATACAACAATAGTTTAATTATATATTATAGACTTATAGAAAGAGACCTTCTAAAAACATTAAAATGTATTACTGGCACGCGAAACCTTAAATTAGAGTGAATAAATGAAGACTCGGCACACCACTTCTGAAAGGTTGCCAACCCCGGTCTAGATCATCTGCTTGTCCACTTCCCCCACAAGGACCTTTAAGCTTTCTCCCATGATGCCTCTTTTCGAGTGGGAAAAGCTCTCAAAAACCATAAAGCCACCTCCTAATCCTCCTCCAAGACCCTGCTCAAAACTTCCCTCTGCTGTAACCTATACAGAGAGAGGGAAGTGCTGGTTGCTCAGAGACCATGTCAGATTCTACCCAGTTTACTGTACAGAGCGGGATTGTTCAGCTGTCCAAAACAAGTATAATGTAGGGAATGTCTATGATGCAAGTGAAGGTGTGACTCCTAGCATGCTGGAGCCCAGAGCCCTGACCCCTGAATGGCCCCTATTCACATTTATGTAATAATAATAGTAGTACCAGGTAAATATATTTATCTTGTCCAGTAGAATGCATCAGTTCTGAGGATGATTTCATTTTACTGAGATCACTATTTAAAATGTTGCAGCTTTAATGTAGGCCAACCATCTCACATTGGATTAAAATGCACTAGATGGTATACTTAGGATGAAAATATCTCTTGAGCTGGCCTTTTTTAGACATACAAAGGTTATGGCAGTGACTGTCATTATGATGGCAAGGTTTAATGATCCCAATTATCTCTTTTTATGTATTTTAGCTTCTTTTGCTATTTTCATCTGGTGAAATAAACCTTCTCCTACTGACTTCAGGACATTCTCAGCTGTTTTTTTAATCATCAACACATAAAGAAGGAACAGATTGACCAAGCAATGGCCCTGAATGATTGACTATAGTTTAATGATAAGAAGAAAGACCAGGAGTCACACTGCTGGCCATAGGGAAGCAAGGGGAGGAACAAAGCTTTGCAACAATACATGGGATCTGCAGTTTGCTAAGGCCTAGCTTGTCGAGAGGGGCTCCCCAAAGGAAGTCACTGTATATGTCTTGAAGCAACAGCTCTTGTCTCTTTAAAAACAATGCAAGGATGTTGCAAGATACTCTGTTTCCAGCCTTTCTAGAGGACGGCAAATAGTTCCTTTCCCAAAATCCTATTGCTCATCACTCCCTTTGCTTACCACCAAGTCAATTCTTGATACATATCTTTGATGCTGTCTAACATTTTTTTACTTCTCTTATATTTCAAATTAAATCTCTTTCCCCGGCTGAAAACAGGGTGCATCTTCTGACCAGATATTTGCTGCCCTCCACAAGACTATTTTTGAATAATTTAGACAATGGCAGACACAGCTTTTCCAACTCATTTACATGAAATTGCTATTTAGCCATCTGGATTTTTGGCTGGGAATAATTATGCACAATGTGGGGGAGTAGAAGCGCAAATCAGAGGGGGAAAGGTAAGATTTAATCCCAACAGGCAAATTCACATTTTTTTTTAAAGTAGAATTGTTCAAAAACTCAGTTACACAGCTGGGATGCTGCTATTTGAGGAACTGGCACTTCTGCTACTCTTAGTTAAAAATAAAATAAAAAAATATACACAGAAGAAGAAAAAATCAGACTGAGCAATTAGAAGACAATGATCAATAGTGGTGAAAAAAAATACTACAGTAAGGAATGTTTGAGATATTTCCAAATTTTACACTGCACATCTTTCCATTAATGAGAGCTGCATGTTTCAGGAACGACAGAAAAATACTGGAAATTTAAAACGATGTCAAAAATACTATGCATGCATAGTGACATTTCCACCACATGTAGCTGGCGTCAGCGGATTCAGTAAAACTGTTCTGCCATTGAAGCATTTCTAATAAAACTCAGTAGTACAAATATTTCATAAACCAGGACCTGATTCTGAATAAAGGTGTGCAAGGTATTTGCATCTTTCCATGTGCTCTCTTCAATTGCGTTAGACATTAGATTGCCAGCAAACTTGCTCAAATACCAGCAAGATAAAGGTATAGAGGGAAGAAACAAATGACAGAACATTCTTCCCTCCTGTATTATTATTTTAAACCAATCATCACTATCCACAAGACTTCTCCATCTTCTCTGAAAATAACAAGACTAAAAACTAGCTTGCTATGTTACAAACTCAGTAGAAGCTGAGCAGTCAAAGTTGTGCACTCAACCCATGAGCAGGGAAACTCTCAGCCCCTCCCAACCCATGCAGATGAAAAGCTCCAATTGGTGCTCATTTTCTTTATGTGGGTCAAAGGGATAAAGCTTTAAGTCTACAGATCTCTGTAGAATATCCCTCCTGTTCCCAATACAGAAGCAAAGGTAAGCCATTGTCAGGCAATGGATAGAAGCCGAACACATGGTTTGCCATCATAATTCAGGGCAAGTGTATGCCTAGTAGCTGAATACAGAAAACCTGTGTGTTAACCTTTAACCACTGATAGCTTTAGTGGCCTCGTCAGTTTCCCCTAAGAGAGCCCTCTCTATTATTGATGTCACTAACCTTCGCACATGCTCATGAGAGGACAGCAAAACTCTATCACCGCTTCATAATACATTTTGTAGGCATGCTGAGTCTGTTTCCCTGCCCCTCCTCCTGTAATTCTGGAACGCTTACACCTAAAAGAAATGTCACCAGCATGAGGATCTACCTTCTGATTTCAAGACTCTCCAGTAGGATACATGCTCCGTTCCATCTGTCCACCCAACCCATACCGGTCATCTGCCAGCAGCTGCTGTGTATTGACACTTCCATCATCCTTCCCTACCCCACCTTAACTGTAACCTTAACTTATATAAATGTCTTCATTTCACACCACCACCAAACTCTGCATAGTATAAACTAAGGGCCAACACACTCCACAAAAATCGAAATCCCAGCTGGATGTACAGCGCCCCTTATATACCTCATCTGCACAGTAGGTCAGAAACACACTTTTCCTGCACCCCATGAAATTCTTTTCACTTTTGTCATTAATCTTATAAATGACAGGCTCTTTTCCAGCAATTGTTGTGTTGACATTCCCCTCACGAAGCAGTGGGATGCATGCGTTTTCTCTCTTCATTGCATGGCCAAGGTCGATCGATTGCAGCCATTTTATGAAAAGACTTTGCAGTCCCATGGAAATGATGAAAAACCACGTAGCAAACAGAGCTCTGTCTCAGCTGGCAACTTATCACTGCAAACTATATCTCAGACCCTTGGCCAAACATTTCTAATATTGGGACAATGGCAAATAACGTGTGAAAGATGTCCCAGGGAGTTCTCACCCTCCCAGCAACCACCACTCTCCTGCAGAGAATACACTTGAACTTGCGTGCTGGAGTCTGGTCCATTCTCTGTATGATTTTTAACAGCTGCGGTGTTGTGGTAAGGGATTCTTTAGTTCACTACATCTGATGTTTGCTTACATCAAAGCCCACATTTAACTCACATTCCAATCTCTCAATGAGCGACTCAGAAGCGCAAGTAGAATAAGGTTGTTCAACCACCAATGCATAATATTTTGAGTATGAAAGTTTAATATTGAAAAAGCTATAAGAGGTGGCTTGCATGTTCTATGGATACTAAAACAGAGCATTTGAAATGACATGAAATCTAGTTTGCTGGTTGCTTCCTGAGTTACAGTCATTTTGGAGAGATGCAAAGGCAGCCCTGCAGGGATATCCTTTAGGAGAAACAATTGCTGAGATTTTCCATTCCTCCCAGCAAATATGCTTACTCTCAGCTTTTATTTTAGCATTGTTTTAGATGCAAGATTGATGGGTTCACCTAATTTTATTTTAAATTTATTCTGCTCTGTCCTCACCATAAGCCATCCAATTTTGAACTTGTCTGAATTAAAATGACATGATATTGTGTACTGCATTCAAAACAACAGGATAAAGATTTATAAACGGAACTCTTCCCTGCCCCCTCCCTGTACAGTTCATTGTTCTAGGCTATCCATATTTCTGTATTATTTGACAGATATTCAATAGTTCTATTTTCTGGAAGAGTGAACATGATATGGACAGTAAGAAATAAGCAACTATCACCCAAAAACCACCTTTATCACTTTGCTGGAGAAACAAAGATTAGAGAAGACTTTGTAAAATATTTGCTAGGGAAAGCTGAAAGAGTGAGATGTAATCTGAGGCCAATGCAGATCAACGGAAAACACTCCTGTTTCTTAGGCCAGGCCTACTCAACAAAGTGTTGTTAGCATAGTTACGTTGGTCGGGGGTGGGAAGAAAGTCTCATTTTGCCATTATAGTTTATATCATCTGGGGAGGTGGATTTCTATGCCAACAAAAGATCTCCTTATATCAGTATAAGACATGGCTCCACTTGGGAGCTCCGCTAGTAGAGCTATGCCAATATAGGTGTATCAGCAAAGTCTTTCTAGTGTAGACTAACCATTTCTGGCTGCAATGAACACCCTGGACATGCTGGGGGTGAATATTCAACATAGTTGAACATAGGGAGCTATGCAAACGACTATTGATGTTTTTAGACAAAATTCCTGGCCCATCACTGACAATTCACCCAGTAAAACTACAGTACAATAGCATGAAACGGGGAGAGGAGGAGCAAAGTGCTGCCGAAGGTTAACAGTCTCACACAGAATGCAATACTCAATTAAAAGACCTGAACACACAATTTAATGCTTTAACTGCTGCATTGCATTCCATGTTAAAAGAAAAAAAGCTAATACAGGGCAGGGACATGCACTAGCTATGCCTTCTAGCCTTCCTTAGCACTGTTAACACCACCACTGCATATGGATTCTGGTCAGTGCTCAATTGCTAAAAAGGAGATGGGTCTGAGTAACAACCCTTCTGTCGCTGAGTGCTTCCCAGCTTGATTGGCAGGACCACGTATGGGGGAAACACAGAATGCTACTAAAAATAATTCTGCATCTTTCCATGCTTTCAGGGAGTAAAGGGTAAAAGTCATTTCTTTGTTCGGCCTGCTGCTGGCCATGTTTGGTCAGGGAGAACGCAGAGAGAGAGGAATGAAAATCGGCTTTGCTAAAATATTGCTAACTGAACACACCGTTCACACCTTGCGACTTTCATTGGCTTTTTCACTCTGCAGCTTGTATTGCAGATACAGGACTTGAACTCTTCCTCACAAGGAAATGAAATAAATAAATGAAATAAATTCAACTCTACGACCAAATTCTCCCTCAGCAATGATACCACCACTGACACAAACGGAAAGCAAGGGAATGCTTGTTCTAAATACAAGATCTGTCCCATTACCTCCTGTTGGTGTCAGTTATTTGCTTGACTCTGTGGACTATTATTAAATTACCGTGGATCTTTCCTAAGCACTTGACGCTGCTTTTTTTGTGATTTAGGCCCCAGGTGTCCAATGATGAACAACGTCCAGCTTGGGTTTATGGAATGGCAACATCCCAGATGTGTAACTTGGCCTGGTAGTTGGCTTGTGAGGAGGCTATAACAACATACCTGAGGCAAGAGTCCCCACTCCAAGCCTGTGTATCTCTGCTGGGAATGAGGGATCCTTTCCCTAACAGGTGGAACAACCCGGGTAGCCCCAGGGTGTTCCCGCCACATACGAAAGCCCAGAGAAGGAGAGAAATAATGAACCGCATGTGAGAAATGTTAGTCACCTAGCTCAGTGCATGACTGGAAGATGCTCAAACACTATGACGATGGAGGTGGAATAAGAACCTATATCGAATATTATAAAGCTAGATCCTTTGTCCCCACCAAATCCTGCCTCAGCCTTGCACGGTAGAGCTACAACGGCTGCACTGTCCGAGGGGGCCGCCTTTGCCCCATGGAGCCTAGATACACGATGATATGTTTGAAGGTTCTTTCTTCTCCTCCCTCCCACTGACTTGGCATGGAGGAGCTCCATGACTGATCCGGCAACTTCGTCGTGAAAGGTAAATTACAATTTGGCGCCCAGAATTTTTCACACAGCACCAGCCAAGAAGTCTACCACAGTAACAGTGGGGGGACTCCGCTTAGCCGCAGCCTGCCTGTCTCGTGTTTTGAACCTGGAAATTGTTTTTTCCTTTTAAAACCTATTTCAGTGTATTTATGGCTGCAAATCTAAGAGCCCAATTCTGCACTTCAATTATCCTTTAATAAGCATAAAGCAGCTTAGAGGAAACGTCTCTCTTTTCCATCCGCTCCCTCTCATTTTTAATTGTGACCCTTCTCGCTAGTAATTTCGGGGCATATACCTATTATTTCCTATTCTGGGCCTCAGTTATAACCTCCTCAAATCTCCTCTTTAAGTGGTGAACTTAAAGCTAAGTTTTCCTAACCTGGCATACATAATGCCCCTGAAGAACCTTTATTCTTTCTCCAGCCCTTGTCACTACTTCCCCACTTCTTCAGCATCCGTCCTGCACAGCAACGTCAGGTGTGGTCCTATCCTCCCTTTACACAGTGCCAGAATTCTCTCTTCTGGATTATGGCCTATTTCCACATCTCTACATTCCACTGAACTGATACGTGTGAGCAGAGGCATTCAAACACTTCCAAAGCAGTTCTCTCAGCTCATAATTCTAGTTTTAAAACTTTTCCCCTCCTCAACCTCAAGTTCTTTGATCCTCTGCATACGGTAGTTTCAGCAGGCAAATTCCCTACACTGGACTGGGCACTTGCAAAATGATCATTATTTCTTTCCCCTGAAAGCTATTACCTAGTGTCAGGAATTCATAGCACAGCTTCTCTTTCCTGAAATGGAAGAACCGTGTTCATAAATATCCATTTGAAATGGTGCTTCTGATTTGATTAAAAATAAATCTGGTGATGAAATAGGGAAATCCTACCAATAGATTGGGAAAAAAGCATTACAAGTCCCTGACTAGAGAGATTAAGAGAGACTGAAAATGTCAAGGCATTTATATTTTACAGTGTATGTCTTCATTTGTTTTTATGTCCCCTTTTCAGCTTGAAAACAGGATGATGAAGAGCGAATATGGGAACATTTAAAAAAAAATAAAATTGAAGAGCCATCTTGATGGTAATTTAAACTTTGAACTGTGGATATTATAGAAAGCCTGTACTGTTAGGAGAGTATCACTCCAGCAATAAATACACATTTAAAAAACAACAACAATTGCCTTGAGAATTAATGTTAAAAAAATCACCCTGAATTTGGATCTTAAAGTCTCTGTTACCATCAGCATTGCTGGTGCCGTGTAGGTCGGGTTTTACTTTGGAAGCTGAAGATGAAGCATAACGGTTTTCAATTTAATTTGAATATGCTGCTTGAAATGCACCAGGACAGCGGTTACTGGTGCGCCCCCCGTTCCCCAGTGATAACTTCTACTGGTTAGCTGAGCTGCTCTATCGTTGTTATACTTCAGAGCCTTTTTAAGTCGATCTCTTCTAAAATTACTGCAGTGGGTGCTCAGAACTCTCTCTTTTCATTAGGCTCGTAGAAAACACGTAATACAACTCCATTGGTCGCATTCTCCTCATAGGCTAGCAATAGGTTACATATAGAGGATAGGTACCATGGTGACAGTGCAGTGGGAAAACCTGAATGGAACAGGGGGAAAAGAGCAAAGTAGATAAGATGTGAACAATTACCACTGAGCACTCTTATTAAGCAAAAAATAATAATAAAAAAACCAAAGCTCTGCATTTCGGCTGGGGAGCCCTAGTGAACTTCTGCTGCAATTT
Organism: Platysternon megacephalum; assembly: GCA_003942145.1. Classification (NCBI taxonomy): domain Eukaryota; kingdom Metazoa; phylum Chordata; order Testudines; family Platysternidae; genus Platysternon; species Platysternon megacephalum. The sequence continues at coordinate 10,167,347 of QXTE01000030.1, read as the reverse complement.
AGGAATGAAATCCATCTCCAAACTAGTGCCACAGCATATAAGACACTGAGCATTCAAGCCATTCCCCAGAAAAGCAGAGAGCACGAATCAAGGCTCCCCTTCATATCCACATACCATATGGATGTTGATCCACATGCCACAGTGGAATACAGAGATGTGGAAATAGACCACAAACGGGAAGAGAGAATTCCAGCACCATGCACAGGGTCACCAATGGCTCAGGCTCCACTGGGAGAACAGTGACGTTTGGCTATGCCGTGGGGATGCATCCACTCTCTCTCTGAAGGAGGTAGCCTGGGAAAGATGCAGCATAGAAGCTCTGTTGCTTTCCTCTTTCCAATAAATATCCCTGTTTGGTGCTAGAAGCAAGCAACTTTTTCTGGGAGTCTTTATTACTGGAACATATGTGCCATTATCGTTTTTTCCCTTAGTGTCTCAGATTTATTTCATGTGCTCTAATTCAGTTTCTAGAACAAATCCAAACCCCAGAAGATTGACTCCACAGCAGAACCCGAGCCCAGCTTCCCACTGCACAAAAACCACACATCCCCAGCGGGTAAAGAAAGGAGTTAAAAAACCCTCTGATGAAATGAAAGTATCTCAAACGAGTTTAATTGACCATCTCTCAGCCATGACCATCTGCTCAGCAGCATTTGGCTACTCTTCACAGGAGTTATTGATCAACCATCACTGGAGAACTTCATATTATGCTACATCAGATTTATTTTGGTTAATGGTAGAGCTAATTTGCTTCAAATATAATTAGAGGAGCCGAGATTACGCTCTCTGTCCGTTATGGTGCAGAACATAATAGATTATCCAGCAGCCAGTGACTGCATGCATACATACATGCTTTATGTCATACACAGCAGGAGAGAGCCCTTAAATTACTGAAGTGGGATCCTGTTCTGAAAAGTGTCTATGTACAAAAGGGCACCTTCTGACCCTGCAGCTCTGCTCCAGTTGTGTACTCAGTTATCCCTGCTGAGAAAGGCAAGGGATTACTGCCATCTACGCCTCGCTGCTCTCACAAACAAGCTTAGCTAAGATTCTGTGAGCGGAGTCCAGCATCAGTACAACTGTTCACCGAGGTCCAGCCAGTCACGTGTGCCAACCCGCTGGAAACAAGGGGGATACACAGGTGTCACTAAGGGTAGGTCTACACAGTAGCTGGGAGGAGTAAGTCCCAGCTCAGGCAGACAGACGTGCACTGGCTCTGCTTGAACTAGCGTGCGACAATAGGGGCATGGCTGCGGCTAGACTGCTTCAGAGCTAGTACCTCTACAATTACACATCCCAGCTGCAGTGTCCACGTAGCCTCAGGGTCCAATCTGACCTGCTGTACTCCATTACTGGTGGGAGTTGTTTCATTAGCTATAAGTAAAATGGGAGATCTATAATCCACAAAGCTTTATTAAACACACGGAGGCTCTGCTGTCTATATCCCACCACTGGTCCCTCCCTCACAAACCTAGGTCCCTCCTTAAACTTGACCCACCTTCTCTAGGTCTATTCATGATACTCTAATGCTGTGAAGGCGGGAAAGAACCAAGGCTTCACTCTCAGAGCCCAGACTGCATCTGTGTAACTGCCAGCGGGAAACCCCTTTCTCCCTTTTTTAAAAAGTCTTGGGAAGCGGAACATATTTGACAGGGAAAGAATTGACACACAAACATTTTACACAGTCACTTATCAGAGAGGAATCACACTTTAAGGGCCACACTGCTATTGGACAGAGGACCACTTTGCACGCACAAATGACCTTCAAGGCACCCAAATGACTGATCAACACGGGTAATTGCTCTACTTCCGCGTGCACATTTTTACATACAAACCTTGGGCCTCCTTTTCCAAAACTGGGCAGCTACAAATGGAAAAGCTAACTAGAGTGATAAAATAAAGCCTGTAAACCTGGATACTCTGCGCTCCACCTTTCAGACACCTCCCAGGTGTGCATCTGCATTACTAATAAACCCCTAACCGCCAAAGAACCCTAATCCCCCATTTCCCCCAGATAACTTTACAAAAAAAAGATGATCATAAAAGGCAATTTCATGCCATTCACCTAGTACTTTCCTTTTTCAATTTAACATCGAAAACTGCTTTCGAAGCTACCCCGGCGCTGACAAGCATGCTGAGCCTCCACCATTGAAAGCAACAAGAGTAATTACAACCCTGAGGAAGGCTTCAGGCTGCCATTCCTGTTTCCATGGAAATAAACACTGAATTACCGCAAACAGAGGATGATGCTGAAAGGATTGGAACTAGTGATTATTTTAAAAGCATGTCGGCCAAGGTGTGGGGGATTTTTTTTTTTTTACACAATAGACTCAGCAATAGTAAGGACTCGTGTGACTTTAAGCGACAGAGACAGAGAGAGGGAATCAAGCTCGTGGTTGTGAAGGTGCGAGCTGGACAGCTGTGCAGACTGAAGTCCTCCGTTTATCCTGTTCTCTGCCTGTGACGCACAGTAGTTTAGTCTCCTGAGCATAGGTGCCGACTCTGTGGGTGCTCCAGGGCTGGAGCACTCATGGAAAAAAATTAGTGGGTACTTAGCACCCACCGGCAGCCAGCTCCCCCCTCCCTCTTCCTCTCCAGCCACTCCCATCCACTGGTGGCCCAGCGATCAACTCCTCCCTCTCCCTACCAGCGTCTCCCACCCGCCATGACCAGCTGTTTCGCGACATGCAGGAGGCACTGGGGGGCAGGGGGAGGAGCGGGAACGGGGCGCACTCGGAGAAAGGGGTAGAACTGGGCAGGAAGAGGCAGGGTGGGGCAGGGGCCAGAAGAGGTAGGGCGGGGTGGGGGTTTGGGGGAAGGAGGTGGGGCCAGGGGTGGAGCAGGGTGTTGAGCAACCTCGGGGCCCAGAGGAAGCCAGCGTCTGTGCTCCTGAGGGTTGTAATACTTTGGTCTAAGTCTGGTTGTTGGCTTGGTGAGTGGGTGCTGGGTGGTGCTTAGTAGCCTGTGACCCCTAAACAACCCTAATCCTCCATTTTCCCAGATAACTTAACAAAAAAAGATGGGGTCAGTCTGGATGATCTGGTGGTCCCTTCTGACCTGAAACTCTATCCACAGATCAAGCTTTCCTGTCTTGCCTCCTGAATATTCTGGATGGAACATATCTAGGGTTTTTCATAGTCAATTCAAAACTTGGCCTCCCTGAGGAGAGTGGGCCAATAGGCCAGTCTCTGTCAGTGCCAAGGATGGTGCTGGTTTTTGCGAGTTGGATATTTTTCCACTGGGTACTGGACTGAGACAAATCTCGTTTCGCAGGGGTCATTAAACAGGCCATTAATGTTCAAAATGATTACACCTGCAGAGTTAGAGTTTGTAATGTGTAAACTTAAAAATCATTCCTTTTATGTAAATGTTAATTTTAGAGCATTCTTCAAAAAATGTTAATTCTTTCTTCTTCAAGGCAATAAAGCTCTTCAGTATATATGGTTGGGCCAAAAAGTCATCTGAAAATGCAGGTGAGCAGCCACCAAGGTATGTAAAAAATAACAAATGCAGATGATGTCTGTTATTGCCTATCTGCATCTCCATAATAAAGATACACAGAGATATGCACAAAGATGGATAGATCTGAAGTATGACTCCTGCCTAAGTCAGTAGCACTTCAGCTGGTTGAAAATTTTCCACCAAAGAGTTTTTCCCAATGGAAAAGGTAGTTGCTGCCACTAGAAAACTCTGATTTTGCTGAAATTTGATTTTTCTCTCAGGAAAAATCTAAACTATATACTTAATTTCAGGTAAGGTAGACCCACATCAAAACACTTCAGTCTTTCAAACTGAATCAAAATGTGTTTTTTGGGGGGGTGGGGTATCAGTTTCACTTTAATCTGTGTCAGACGCTGCAGCGCCTCACGGGGTTCATGTCCCTATTCTCCTTTATTGGCTGAGCACCCTGACTGGACTACATCTCCCATGATGCACCACAGGACCCCCCCCCCCTTGCTGAACTGCTGTGGTGCATCATGGGAGATGTAGTCCAGCCAAGCTGCCTGGCTCAGAGGAGAAAGGGGGCACAAAACAACCAAACTACAACTCTCCCGTGCCATACGGTTGCTCAGGGGGACAAAAATTAATGCTGAATCAAGCCAAAATAAAATATTTTAATTGGAAGAGGCTACTTAAGTATTTGTTTTGACATTTCTGAATTGAAATTTTTTGGGACTTTCTGTTCCAGGAATTTTTTATATATATATATTTTGGCTTTTTATCCTGATTTGGGATGAAAACAAACGTCAGAAATACCTGAATTTGCCATGGGATGAAAAGTCCGATTTTAGGCCAGCTCCAGTCATCAGGACTCGAGCTCAAGACCTTCAGATCTAAAAAACGCAGGCTCCTAGCACTTGAGCTAAAGGAATAACTCCATTAGCTGATAGCAGTAGTAAGCTTTTATCTTGCTACGTGGACTAGCCACTAGATAGGGATGCACCTCATTGTGTTTGTGATACATATACTGTATACACATACTTACATTCTACAGAGCTATTTTACCTAACACAGAGGTTAACAGGATAGAATGTGAAAGAACACTACCTAGGGCATGTTCTAGTATGTAATACTCAGCGAGTAACGGATACAGGCTCTACCCTTCATTTTAAATTTCATGTCTACTGGAATTATAACACTGGTATTTTAGAGAAATGTATATGCCAGGCTTGGGGCCTGCAAAGAAAAATATTTGATAAGCTTTTTAATCATACATTTAGAAAATTAATGCATGAAACCAACTTCAGCCACAGTCAGTAATGGGTGATAAGAACCATACCAACGTATTGCTTTTTCTGTAGTAGGAAAAACGGAAGAATGCAGGTGATTACAGGTAACTGGAGTCCAGATTCAGAATAAAAAGATTAATCTAAGAGAAGTAATTTGCAATAACCTGTCACTTCTCAGTCCGCTTCACATTCATTGGTTTTCTTGGACCTTCAATAGGTAAATGAGGTAGATAAATATATCCCCATTTTACAGATGGGGAAACTGAGGCAGAGGTTAACACAACCTGATGTTCAGAAATGCCAAGGACACAGCTATCATGGAAGTCAATGAGAACTGCGAGTTATCAGTGCCTCTGAAAAAAAATCAGACTGTCAGGGTCACATTTTGAAAACAGCTCAGTCTCCAACTGGAGCAGCACAATGGGGGTTAAACTCTGTTGAAAATTTGGCCCTAACTAACTTCTCCAAAGTTACAGAGGAATTTTAAGGTAGAACCAAGAATTCAGCCCAAGTCTCCTGGCTCTGAGCCTGACACACAAGACCATCCCTTCCTCTCAAAACACTACAGATATCAACATCTGTCACACACACACACACACACACACACACACACACACACACACACACAAAGAATTCTTCAATAGGAGCCCAGATGCTTTATTCTTAGACTGTCACAAGTGGAGTAAACCATCTCTGCAGGAAAGTATGTGAATATGCAAAACTATTAGACTCTGTGCACTATTTGAAAATTTCGTGTCAGAAAGTTGTTAGACAAATCCATCATCATCTCACTGTAATGTAATTTCATCTCTTTGTTTCCTCAAAACCTTTCCAACCACATCAATCTCGTTTGTTTTGGTTATATGTGCAGACTCCACGGCATCGTTTCCATTACATTACGGATACTCCTATAATACTGCTTAGGGATATAATATTAAAAATAAAAAGTCTCTTTAGAAATAATCCTTCCTTTACATAAAAATATCCTTCAGAAGTGAATACAAAATACACTCTCCATGACGTAATTAATAGCAGGTCACGGTAAGGCAGCAGAGTAACCCACGGTGAAAACACACTTTTAGAGGCATATGTAAGCTGCTGGAGTTCCTACCTTGCTCTGAACAGAATCGACACTTGCTAGGTAAAATCCTGACCCTATTGAAGTCAGTGGGAATGTTGACATTGACTTCACTGGGGCCAGGATTCCACCCACCCTATTTGGTCCAGCCTTATCCCCTGCCTGGGATTTGCCTTTCTCGTTAAACAGCAACTAAAGCACAAACCCACATCTACATTTCCTCCCAAAGCTTGGCCGTGTCTGAATTTTCTCTGCAGAGGCTTCCTTCCCCCAAGTCCTAGTTCCTTCTGAGTAGGGTGACCAGATAGCAAGTGTGAAAAATCTGGACGGGGTGGGGGGTAATAGGAGCCCATATAAAAAAAGCCCCAAATATCAGGATTGTCCCTATAAAATTGGGACATCTGGTCACCCTACTTCTGAGTAAAGAGCCACGTTCACTTCCCTTATATCCAGGTGGAGCTAAAAAGAGACACATTCAGCATGAATTAATCAGCGTCTCCTCCCAGAGTTCCCACATGGAGTGGATCAACTCCGCCACACTGCCTCCGTGTAGCTGAAAGTGCCCATTGGTGTTAACCTGTTTTAGGCCCAAATATTTAGGCCTCATTCACAGGATCCTCCCTCCAAGGGCTCTCGGCACTGTCGCAGGGTAGGGGTGGTGGTGGGAGGGAGCGAGAGTTGGCATTTTGGGGGTATAACTAGTAGGTTCATACACAGCGGGACTCCACAAGGGCAAAACTGGGTTGGAGAGGAACAACACACTGCATCTGCTACAGCCCCCTTCGTGCCCTGCAGTAATCAGCCACAGCCCAGCCGGCGCAGATGTGAAGCGAGTGACAGGGTTATCTCAGAGCAAAGACATTGGCTCCAGCTTTCAGGCTACATTAGAAAGATCAGCTGGGTTCCCTCAACAAGCGTGTTGCCAGGGCCCCAGCCAATGTTTGCTTTAGAGAAAAACAACTAGGCAAGTCTTTTTAAATACCTCTTCACCGCCAACATGTTCTTGGGTTGCTGTAACATTAAGCTTTTTACGTATATGTAAAGCACAAAGGAAAAACAACATACAATATTGATAACTAAAAGGCACTCACTAGGGATAGTGCCTGAGATTTACCTTCCTTTTGTTTCAGGATTAAATAGGCTAAGCCATCCGCCCTGACTGAGAGGCCAGTTTCTGACAGAGCACCCTTTAAACGGGATGGTCTGAAAATTTTATTTAAAAATTGTTCTAAAAAAATGGTTTATTCTGTGGATTTTCCTGCTCTCCCACTGATGCTTATAAGGGTCTTTCTACAAGGGGAGACACTGAAACTGACTATAAAAAGGGCTTTCAAACGCACAAAGGAAACAGATCGAGGAGAAAAGATGTGCTTACTTCAGTGCTACACTTCAGTTACAGTAACATTAGATAGGGAAACATCAGCAGGTACATTGTAATTGCCAGACTGGACCAGACCCATGGTCTATCTAATTCAGTATCCCATTTCTGACAGTGGCCAGCACCAAATGCTGCAGAAGAAGGAAGAAGAAATCTTGCAGAGGTGGAATAATATGCTCCCCACATTAGATCTCTTCACAATTCCTAGTAGTCAGAGATCGTCTTAAAACCTGAAGCATGAGATTTAATATACACCTTCCAAAATCTGTTAGCATTAAATTATAACAATTCTATGGATTACCTCACTATCCAGAGATGTCCAATCCTTTCATGAATCTTGTGAAGTTTTTGGCCTCAATAGCATCTTGAGGGAATGAATTCCACAGTCCAATTACACATTATGTGGAAAAAAGTATCTCCTTTTATGAGTTTTGAATTTGCCACCTTTCAATGTTACCAAATGTCCCTCCTATTCTTGTGCTAGGAGTCAGGCACAAGGTTTTCAGGCAGGAATGCAATTTTCAAGGTGAGAATGTCCCTTTAGACTCCAGCGTTTGCATTGTATGGCCAAGTGGATTTATTCCCGCCTCAGGATTTTTTTCTACGGTACGTATGTTTCAGTCTATACATCTAGATGCAACGGGAATCACAAAGGGATATACTCTGAGGGATGTAGTGTCAGCTCGCTTAACTACCATTCATACCATTGCAAGCTCTGTGCATGAATCAAAGGGAGAATATACTTGTAAGTGCTCAAAAACCTGAACATTTCCATTGAAAACCATGTCATTTCGCTGAAGCAAAAAAAGGATCAATACTATAGACAGAAGCAAGAATTCATACAGCGCATTTCTTAGATTAGCATTAGTAGCTACCACTTGACATACTTTAACAGCAAAAGAAAGCCTGAAATGGATTTCCAAACCCACCTGAAATGGGGTCAGGGAAGGCACAGGGGTGGGCAAAGTACAGCCCGCGGGCGGGATCCAGCCCCTCAGGGCTTTGGATCCGGCCCGTGGGATTGCCACTCCCATGGCGCCGTGGGCCCCGCTCCACTCCGGGAAGCGGCCGGCACCACATCCCTGTGGCCCCTGGGGGAGGGGGGGCAGAGAGCTCCGCGCTCTGCCTTTGCCTGTGGGTACCTCCCCCGCAGCTCCCATTGGCCGGGAACGGGGAACTGCAGCCAATGGGAGCTTCGAGGGAGGTACCCACAGGCAAGGGCAGCATGCGGAGCCCTCTGCCCCCTCTCTCCCAGGGGCCGCAGGGACGTGGTGCTGGCTGCTTCCTGGAGCGGAGCGAAGCGGCGCGGGGCCGGGGCCGGGGCAAGCTCCAGGAAAGCAGCACCGGGCCGGAACCTACACCCCGAACCCTTCCTGCACCCCACCCCCAACTGCCCGCCCTGAGCCCCCTGCCGCACCCCAACCCCCTGCTGCACCCCATACCCGCTCCTGCACCCCAACCCCCTGCCCTGAGCCCCCTCCTGCACTCCACACCCCACCCTGCACCACTGCCCTGAACCCCCTCCCACACTGTGCACCCCCTCCTGAACCCCAACCCTCTTCTCTGAGCCCCCTCGTACACCCCACACCCTTCCTCTGCCCCAACCCCTTGTCCTGAGCCCCTTCCTGNGCACATCCAGAGAAATGCCAGTCAAATGTGGCAGGCATACACATTTTAAAGATTTTTATTTACTGCACATTCATATATCAACCATTAAAATATTTGTATACTGTTTTATTCATAGGAAACAGCCAATAGATACGTCAATCAGGTTACTTAGAGAAAGATTAAAGTTATACTGCCAGTTAACTTTGATGAGACAAGAGAGTCTGACCATGCTAATCTAACTCATTAGTGTGTATCCGTTTCAATCACAGTCAGAGTTTGGTACATCTTTTCTAGGAAACAAATACGCAATGCTTAGACAGACTAGGATTGAAACAATACAGCCTGATGAAATCCAATGAGCAATTTACCTACAAATAGGCCAACTGCACTGAAGCCCATAAAAAGGTGTTACATGGTGCAAATATCACTCCAAAGATAGGGCTGAGAGGTCTTCAGAAACCTACCTGCTCAGCGAGCTTGTCCTGTTAATTTTTAAGGGCAGGCTGATGGGGTGGCAGAACTGTACACAAAGATCACTTCTCAGACTGGCATACTCGTGAAAATGAAAAGAGCTGAACGAAAATTAATGGAAAATAAACAGGGGTAGTAGGGAATGCATTTTAAAATGTGCTAATTGTCCGTATTGCGATGGGCCATTCCATCTGAAACAGATATACAGTATAAATATTACCTCCGCACATACACCCTTTATTTATATACGCAAAACATCTTTCGTTTTCCCTCACTCTGTCTCCAGAGACTCCCTGAACCCAAGGTATGTCAGGGGTGTTACATGATGTATCTCAGTTCTCTCTCTGAAGGTCTCTATAGTTTTCAAATGTTGGCAGGTCTCTCTCTCTCTCTCTCTCTCTCTCTAATTGGGGTCAGACTTAAAAAAAGCCCAACAACAACGAAACATCACACACAAACCTGAGCTCAGCAGCATTCAGGCAGGCTGCACGGGGGAGANCCCCTCGTACACCCCACACCCTTCCTCTGCCCCAACCCCTTGTCCTGAGCCCCTTCCTGCACGTCACACCCCCTCCCACAGCCCAACCCCCTGCCCCAGCCCTACATTCATGGCTCTGCATGCAATTTCCTCACCCCGACGTGGCCCTTGGGCCAAAAAGTTTGCCCACCCCTGATCTAGCAGCTAATGGTGGACTAGAAACTCAGAGAACTGGGTTCTATCCCTGGACCTGCCTTTGTGTTTGCTGACCCTTAGGAAATCATTTAACCACCATGGGACTCAGTTTCTTCATCTTTAACATGGGGGCAGTTATACTTAACCACCCGTCTAGAGCACATCAAGATAGTCAGATGAAAGGTTTGAGCAAAGTGCAAAATATGATAATAATTATTACATACCTCTAGCTAGGAAAGAAAGGAGAGCAGTAAAACAGGGCAGATTTGTCAACATGGAAATTATTTTCTTGGCTCTGTCCTGGATACATCTGGGGCAATATCTGTTTTTGTAATGAGGCTCTTGGCACCGATTTCCTGATGCATTAGGACTCTGTTCCAAGAGCGTTGGACACACTGGCACCAACTTGTTAATGCTAAGATCTAATTCTAGAGGCTGAACTCCATAATGCATTTTGTCAGGGTGGATACTAAAAGATCTTACGGAGTAGTCTCTAAGTCTGCAGCATACAGTTCACGGGGATGCCACTACACCAGCCACAAAAATCATCTAAAACAATATCATAAGCAGATCTGATCAGCTTTTCTAAGCATGAGGGATTGAATCATTCACTGCATTAGTTGTCTGCAGTGTTGTTGTCATCAGGCTGGTGCCGGGATATTAGACACACAAGGTGAGGGAGGTAGAAGAAAAGCTCTGTGTAAGCTCAAAACCTTCTCTCTCTCTCTCTCTCACCCACAGAAG
>QXTE01000030.1:10120560-10155710 GCA_003942145.1 Platysternon megacephalum | reverse complement strand
ACGAAACATCACACACAAACCTGAGCTCAGCAGCATTCAGGCAGGCTGCACGGGGGAGACTTTCTGAGGCATCAGAAGCACTTGGGTGCGTGGTTTCCAGCAACAGTCAATGGGAACTAAGCACTTAACCCCCACTTGCGCCTTTCCAAGTCTCCCATGGGCCACAAGAACACCCACAGTTTTAGTAGGAAGCATGAACAAAGAAACAAGAGTTCAGGAAAGGAGAGAAACCCTCCTGCTTCAGGGCTTAAGCCAACCCTGAACTATTCGCAGTCGGGAGGAAACAGTCTCTGAGGGCAGGTCATCCCATCACTGCCTACTGCAGGGTTTCTGTCCTCTAAAGCACGGGTGCTGACCACTGTCAGAGACAGGATACTGGGCTAGATGGACCATGGGGCTGACCCAATCTGGCAATTCTGATCTTCCTATCCAAGCAAAAAGAATTCTAATGTGCATGTGGTTTTATTTTTGTCCTGGGAAACTGTTTCTCCTCACTTGTGCTGCTGTATCTCCAGTGACTGCAAGGGACTGGTTCCAGGCGATCACCAGTACAAGATGTTGTCTGCATTGGGGATCCACCCCAATTACGAGGACCAGTGCTGCTTTCCCCAGTTTCAAGCACTGGTGCGCTGTTTATCCTGGCGGCGATTGTGCACACTAGAAGTTTGCACTCAGACAGCTATGCTGATAGCTAGTTAAAATCCTTACCAAAGACAACGCTTGAATTTAGAGGATAATTTGGCTCCAAAAGCATGTCTACTTTTCTCCACAGTCTGGTCACAGAGNAACTAAACCAAGCCTCCAAGAAAAGTCTCCTCAAGCAAAAGGCCTATGCTACAAGCTTGGAGGTTTCCAAGTAGAGCTTTAGATAAGGTGCCTTCTCTTTGTATAGTTCCGATGGTTACCATACAGATATTACAAACAGCAAAGTAACTCAGAGCAGCATTCACATGTTCAATTTTAAAAATGCACCTCTCTCAAAAGCCTAACTGCAGCTTTGCTTCTTCAGTGAGGATTCCAAAGGAGGGACGAAACAAACCGAGCATTAAAGTCTTTCCTTCTAGCAGTAAAACTAACAAGCTGACTGCGGGGAATATTGTATGCAGGACAGGAGCTCAGCTAGCCATTTGCAATTGGTACAGCACTTTCAGTATACTCCCCCCCCCCGGTCAGAAAGACGTCACACATCATGGGCTTTCACTCACCTCAGGTAGTGCAGCAATGATTAGAGGTAGCCAACAGAGTCGCCTGGGGCCCGTAGGTGAGATGGAAGGGTAATTGACACTTCAGTGCATGTGACAGAAGCGCCTTGGGCAAGGCTGGGCTGGAGGATGAGGTGCAGGCAGGAACCGGGCGGCTAATGCAAACGGAGGTGCGTACACTCTCACTGGCTGTTGCTATGTAGGGTAAGCAGGAGTACGGGTGACTAATGTCAGTGTCTCAGTTAAAGGTGCCTCCTGCCCAATTTAAGTCCAGTTTAGGACTGCCTTCCAGACAGTCTGCAGTGTCCACACGTGTCAAAGGCCCAGACTGGCAGTTGGCTACAATGGAGCCCTGGTGTCTGACCCACAACAGGAACTGGCAAACCACTGGATGATCCTACGGCTAGTGCAGCAGTGACACCATTGGCAGTATCCGGTGTTCAGAGGTAAATCACGTGCCATTTCCCAAATATTGGGTTGAGGGGGGGAAAAAAAAACCGGACTAGTGACCGCGTGATTTACTTTGTGTTTGCATGGCTCTCTGATCGTCTCGCTCTGTAGATTTTTAAGCCAATCTTGGGTTGGGGGAGACATGACAAGATTTTTGAGTGCGTGGGGTTGGCCACAATGATTTCAGATAGTTTAGCTGTGCAGTGGAAGCATATGAGTAAAGCTGTCCACACGGGAAACCCAGATTCGGGCATGACCATGGCAATTTCACCCGTCAATCCAGCTGGAGCAGGGACCTTTGTTCAGATGTCACTCTCAGGCTCTAGGAAATGCTACAGAGTATACTGCTTTTTGCATCTCCTAGCAGGTGGGTACTGGGCAGCAATGCTATCTTACAAGTAGCTATCTGCTCCATCAATCCAGAGTGAGTGCATTAACTGGTGTTCCTAAACAACAACCAGGGATTATCCAGGGAGAGAAAGCAGGCTAGAATGAATGGAAATACAGGGTAATAAAAACAAATGCTAAGCTTCCTACTGGGGCAAGCTAACTTTACGCTGAAGTCACTTGGAAAGTAACTCCCTTTCCAAGGTCGATGGATCAACACTGCAGGGCAAGGAAAAACCATTGTTCAGCTGTATCTGAGAACACTGCTGCAAGAAAAAACAACAGTCTGAGTAATTCAGTTTGCCTCTCAATGACTGATCAATCTGAGAAACTATTTTCCTTGAGAAACGTGTCTTAACAATGCACGGAATAACTATTATATCAGGCCCACAGACAAACACACAGTTTAGGGATTGATGGTACCCATAGAAATTTCCAAATAATCCAGGGCCCATCACTATGGGTCCTATCACGGTGAAAATAATCATTTTCTGACATCTTCTGGAGCATTTCCTGCTCCTTGAGACAATCTCAAGACTAATCAGAAAACCACATATCATTTGTGCCATTTTTTAAACTGCTGAGGCAGACACCAACACGTCCTACAGTCTGTCTACAGCAGCATGATGCAGTTTGTGGTCAGAAGCACTTCAGCACACAAAGGAAATCTGCCAAGTCTTATTGGGTTACATATTTACGGCCCTGTGGTCATGGGACTGCAGAGTACACCCTGAACCAGGATATGCTTTGGGTTGCCCTGCCCATTTGCTACTTAAGTCCTTCTTCGGTAGAGTCTCTACCAAGAAGCCATGTATTAAACCAGAGCTGTAATTCCGATTAGATCCTTTTTCATTGGCACACATTTCTCACTCTCTCTCTTTTTTTTTAAATAACTGAGATGAAAAGGGGGGAAAAGGAGAGAATTAATTTAGTCAGGAGGGGAAAACATGGCACAGAAAATAACCCCCATCTTGAAAATGGAAATGCCATAAATTGCAATTGAGGGCAGGGGAATGGACGACAGAACTGGCTCCAGTGATCATCTGAACTAGGAGAACAGAAAATGGTGCAAAATTCATCTTTACTGGGCACAAATTACCAAAACGAGGGGAGAAAGTGATAAAATCATTTTGTTCTCCATACAGTGGGGAGGCCAAGATCTCAGTCTTCCTGGGAAATAGCTTGGAGGGTATTTTTACTCTGTAGTGAATGTCCTACTGGTCCCTGTTGCAGCGTCTGCATTCAGAGGATCCCTAAATATTCCATCTAAGGTTACGTCTCCGCTGCCAAAAAGACGGGGGAATCAGGAGATAAGTAATATGCGTTAGCTGTCCCGCTGTACAATCTTAGCGGAGACGAGGCACCTGTAGTGTTTATCACGAGGTAGCTAGGTGAGGACAGCACTGTACCTTGCCCGTGGCTGACCTCACCTAGTTACCTCGTGATAAACACTACAGGAGCCTTGTCTCCACTAGCATTTTACAGGAGGATAGGGAACCTGAGTTAGTTATCCTGCAGTAAAAACTCACCTCTTTTAGCAGTGAAGACAAAGCCATAGTTAATCAAACCAGGCTGGTTCAGACAAAGGAGATGCAATTACAAGTTGGATGGACCACAGCAAACCTGCAAACAATGGTCAGTGACCCTCAAAGGGTTCATAGATTCTAAAGCCAGAAGGGAGCATTATGATCATGTACTCTGGCCTCCAATAGAACACAGGCCAGAGAACTTCCCCAAAATCATTCCTAGAGCAAATTCTCACACAGAGGAACAAAGAGCTGCCTGAGCTCAAATTTAAAGCCTACAAGCATGATCTCCTTCCAATTCCATTTGTTTCTCCTCTTATCTCACCTCCCTCCATACCCCACCATGCATTCCCGCCCCCTCTTCACCACCCACTGTCCCTTTACACGCAGGCAGAGGGACTGAGAAAGGGGGAAGAATGGAGTGGAAGCCCAGAGACCCTTACACCTGCCCAGCCAGTGGTACCACAAGCAGCAAGGATTAGAATCATAGAATCATAGACTTTAAGGTCAGAAGGGACCATTATGATCATCTAGTCTGACCTCCTGCACAACGCAGGCCACAGAATCTCACCCACCCACTCCTGTATCAAACCTGTGTCTGAGCCATTGAAGTCCTCAAATCATGGTTTAAAGACTTCAAGGTGCAGAGAATCTTCCAGCAAGTGACCCGTGCCCCACGCTGCAGAGGAAGGCGAAAACCCCCCATTATTAGGTAGTAAATCCTGTCTCCCTTAACTCATGGAGTGGTCCCATTGGGGTCAGGCATGAGTGAGAGTAGTAGGATTTGGTGACTGCTTAGCCTTATTAGCTTGACAACAGTGCACAGGTCACAGACGATCCAGCACCATCTCAACAAGCAAGTTTGCGTAAAATGTTCACCCCTTGTGCATCTGAAATTCAAATATTAACATGATTTCCTACAGGATGCACAGACGTGCGCTTCCCCTCTATACTGGCAAGCTGGCAGCATAAAGGCAAAGATAATGACAGCAAAATGGCGCCTGAGGTACCATCAAAGACTAGATCCCCCGAGATGGGGGGGGGGAACCCTTACCTGACACGCATTGTAAAGCAGCTGATGCTCAAATTTCTTGATTCCCAAGATGTTCTGGAACATTTCGTACAGCTGTTCCTTGCTGAGGATCAGCTCCGAGGCAGCACTGGCAGTCATCCTGGCCTGCTGTTTGCGCGGATCCTCTTCGCCACGGTAAATAGCGTCGAATTTTGCCATCCAAGAGCTGAGAACTGTTTCCTTGCTGAGGCCATCGATCTCAGGCAGGCTGCGCACCCTCTTCTCAATGTGCTTCTTGAAAACTTCTCGGGAGTCATTTGCAGAACAACCCCCGCTCTGCACCATCCGGGCCACGCGATCGCTTTTCAGAAACACCTGCAAGGAGAGAGAGAGGCCGGGGGGAAAAAAAAGTGACTCCATTTTGTAGTCACTAATTACTGTAAAGCATCATTAAAACCCGGTTTGTCTATATGAAGCTCTGCAGGCCCCGAAGCTAACTTATTTATACAATACTTTCCAATTCCCCATGCAGCAGTCAAGCGCTGCTAGACTAGAAAGGTCATGTTTGGACTTTGAGATGTAACGAAGCCAGACCACTAAGCAAAAGCATTTTGATGTAATCAGGACTTCACCTAATGTCATAGTCATATTGTACCAAATACATAAATACCGCTCAGGATGCAGGAGTGTATTTTAGTTCTAGCTACTGTTGTGACAAAAGAGCTATTGTGTACCTACCGTCCTCCAACCAAATTCTGCTGTCAGTGTAAACCTGGACTAACTCCACTGAAATCAGTGGAGTTAGGCTGTTTACACCAGTCTAATGAGTTGCCAGTCATCTGACACTCCACAATGAGAGCAGCGGTTTAGAGCTGCTCGGGAGTTTGGAATGTTAGAGCAATGCTGGGAGGCGGAGTAGATCAGTGGGCAGGTGAAGCAGTCAAAACGTGCAGGATAACATTTCTCTGCTGCATGGCTCTGAAATTTATCACTTGGCTAGCTCCTGGCCATACAGGGCCAGATCCCTCAGATGGTGTAAAAAAAAAAAAAATAATGGAGCAGTGCTGATCTGCACTAGTTGGTCCACGTGGGGTTTCTGTGTGCATGCGCACTGCCACACCTTTGCTTTCTCCCTTGACTTCTGTGTGGTTACTCTGGGATAACACTGATGGAAGAAGCTGCCTTAAAATCTTAATATGATCCTTGCTATTTGGCTCCTTTAACCAGTAAGTATTTAAATGTAATTTTAAACACATGGCAATAACCTGGCAACTAACAGAGAAACATCATGGGGCTGGAACGCTGCTGGGATACAACAGAGCTCCTGCATCCTGATACTTCCATCCATTAGTACAATCTCAGCACGCAAGCTGGGCACCAAACTCCCCTTCCTAGCCCTAGCCCTAGCCCCAGAACAGAAAGGCCTCCACAGATTGCACAGAGCAGGCAACCGTGAACTGTCGCAACAATTTTTTAATTAAAATATACGACTCCAGAGACAGGACACTACTTCAGAGCTGGCCACTTGGTTGAATCCATAGCACTAGATAAGTTCTAGCAACTTATCTGTAACTGTTTCACATCTCTCATGGTTCACAGTGGGCTTTGTTTTATCTGTCTGTATGAGCATGCAGAGGGCAGGCAATAAAGATGAAAAGTGTTTGGTGCTGTGACAGCCACTACATTAAAAATATCTCTTCACGCTCTTCCATTCCTAGGCACCCCCTGTCAGCACTGACCCCTTCCCCACAGAGATGGGAGAGATTAAAGGATGAAGGAAAAGAATCCATCCAGGAGAGATAATTGCTCACCCAGATCCCTCCCTTGGGGAAAAACAATACATCTCTATCTTCGAAGGTGTGTGAGGTGATGGCATTCACCCTGGAGAGCGGTGGCTGAACTGAAAATTGCTGGAAGCTTTGAGATCTCACTAACAGATGACAGAGCTGGAATGGACAGCTCTGAAATCTCCATCGTGTCAGTCTTGAGTTCCAGCCTCGGTCCCTGAAGTTGGCTGTAGTCCCATATCCGGCACGACAACGCTCCGTTCAACGCTCTTTCCAGGCTCTCACTGGTTCAGGTTTTTAAATGGCTGCCGATTGTAACGATATATACGTTTACTTGCGGTATGTTATCCAGCCACTCTCTTGCGCAGCCGACAAGTGAGTATTCCCCAATAAAGAGGGGAGACAAAGCTGCAACTCAAGCTGGGGGGAAGTCTGTAGGTGTAGATTCTATAATAAACCCAGCTTGGTTTAAGACAGACTGATTCCATACATCATGACATCAACTTATCCTTCTGTCTGAAGGAAGTGGCAGATGCCCACACTAGGCTACTGAACTGAAGCAGACCTCAGCAGACTGTCCTGCTGAGATAGCAAGAGAGACAGGATTTTGCATGTAGGAGCTGAACTATTTATGTAAAGGTAGTTGTGCTTAAAGAATGCCTTCTCAAAGAAATAATGCATTGGCCAAAGAGTCTCCAGAAGCTCTCATATGCTGAGATTTTATCCCTCCTACTTAGACCATAAGCAACATTGCAGTAGCGTGGTCAAACCTTCTAGACCAAAGGGGGAAACAGAGCAAAAGATGGGGGGAAAGCTTCTGACCTTTGTAAACCAATGGCTAGCTCAGAGACATCTCATATTATAAAAATAAATTAAAATAAAAAAGTAGCATATTCTACAGCCATACACAGAAAAGGGCAAATTCATTCCGGCTGTAACATCATGGGCAGCATGTGACTCCTCCATTTGGGGAGATGGTGCGCACCCGGACCGGGGCCCTGCCCCGAAACCCGCCCCGACTCAGCCTCCTCCCCCAGAAGCCCTGCCCATGCTCCACCCAACCCCTTTCCACCCCCTCCCAGAGGCCCCCCATGACCATGCCTCTTCATGCCCTCCCCGAGGTCCCCCCCAATCACGTGCACATCTCATCACCCCCTCCTCTGCCCCCCACCCCGATCGTGCCTCTTCACCTCCGTCCGCCTGCCCGCCAGCCAGCTGAGCCATCCGGCCACTCATGTGCCTCTTTGCCCCCACCCCCGGATCCCCTGCCCACCCCCCTGCCCTTCAGCTGGCCGCTCACACTTACCTCTTCACCCCCTCCCGCGAGGCTCCCATGTGGAAGGAGCAGGGAGAGGAAGAGGGTGAGCCTCAGGAGAAGAGGCTAAGGCTGGTGGGGAGGCTTGGCTTCCCCAGGCCTCTTATACCCACCGCCTACGTGTAACTCCATTGAACCAGAGGCTGTTACACCCAGGGTGCATTTTGATTCAGCCTCGTGAGTCTCATGTTATAAAGAGGTTATTGCCCAGCACAAGATATGTTGGGGCGGGGGCAGTAGATAAAAAGAGCAGACCAGGTATTAGGTGAGAATATTCTCCCTGCTACGAGAAAGGGTCAGGACAACGCAGGCCCGTGGAGAGCAGGAAATGCCATGTGAGCAGCAATGTAGGGGACACGGGGAAAGAGTGACTCCTTTCCGCCTTCCCAAACGAGAGCAGTGCTATGGCTGACTGGAGAGTACAAAGGGTTGTTTTATTCATGAAGCAGAGGATGACAGGAGTACAGCACAGTGCAGGAAGCTGTGCAGGCGGCGGGGGGGGGGAAGAGGGGGTTAGCTATGAGCTCTCAATAATTAAAGACCTCAGGGATGACCTGAGGACATGGCAGGTTTTTACACCACTCCACAGTGTTTCAAGCGTGGCATTCAGAGCATCCCCAGCCGTTTGATGGGCTTATGTTCTCAGATGCATCTGTCAGGGAAGGGGGATGGGCGTTAGTCCATAAAGAGCACGGTGCTTGTCACGGGTGTGCAAGTGCTGGGGAGAGAGAGTCAGAGAGCCTGCTCCCTCCTTACACACATGCTGAGACCAGGCCGAACTCTGATCCCAGAGTTACTCATGTCCAGGGCACGCTCACAAACCCTTCTCCAGCTTTGCCTTTTTCAGCTGGGTAACATCAGCAGCAGGGTGAAAGGGGACTTGGAAATTCATCCTCTGGTGTTCCTGAAATGGCACTGATTCTGCACTGGAAGTTCACCAGTGGACACTGTGACTTTTACTTATACAGCCTGTGAACGGTAAGAGCGTTTATCTTGTGGTGAGTCAGCTAAGGGCAGGGCTGGTGAAGGGACGCGCAGTGTGACCTTCTCGCTGGTGAAATGAGGTTACATTTATTGCTCATTCCAATTAACACAGTGACAGTTTTTAGGCAACCCTCAGAGCCAGGGGAACTAAATGCCACTTAGAAAAAGCAGCATTTCAAGAGCTTTGGCCAGCACAGATTTGTGATCAGCTGGTCCAGGCAGGAGGTAATCCATAAATGACATCGGGGTTGGAGGTGCTGGACATCAGAAAACGATGAATGCAGCAAGTGAGGCAGAGAAGGGAACTGGGGAGATACGAAGAGATGCTGACACAATTGCAATGGAAAATTGGTTTGTCATGAAGACTGTGCATCTTTCTTTGGAAAATAAGCCGTGCACTCAGTGGGTTCTGGGATGTCCAGTATGAATATGGCAGGCTGAGAAAGAATTACTGTTGCAAAGTTCTAATGGGTGTATGTGTGTCAGTGTTTATTAAAAGAAAACCAAACACCTCTTTCACTATGCAAGTCAGCTATTCCTATTGGCAAGTCCATCGACAAAGCCTAGGCCTTATATGGATCAGTTATAACTCTCGGTCTCTCTGTCAGCTACTGAGCAGATAACAGGGAAGTAGCAGAAATGAGATGAAGGTTTTCAGCTAGTTAATACATTAAATGTCAGGAGTATGCGAACAGTGCTACAAAACACCCATTAAACCAATTGCTGTGTAAAATGGCCATTTATAGTATGACTTACATCCAGGCTTTTTCAGTTTTATGATAAACAATGGAAAAAGGTAATGGGTGTGAGTAAGTGCAGATGTAATCAGGTACCTGGATGTCTAAATGGCAGCAGCTGTGCCTGGTCAGCATTACCGGGTCAGAACTACATCGGTGTCCAGGTAACAGCCAGGCCAGAAGGGCTCACACCTGTTCATGGAGAAGTGTTTTTATTGAGGGGGATACAGAAGTGTGATGCATTTGAAGCAAGTCCCGTTTGCCAGTTGCACATGTGTAATCCCATTGACTGCTGTGGGAGTGGCAGCATCAGCTAGGTGATTAGGCTTCGGTCCTTTGTTCCATTGCAGGATCCTTGCAAGGAAAACTCACTTTCTAACAAACGTTTTATAACTCGCATCATTTTCTTCGACTGAAAACATTTTGAACAAAGAATCCCGTGAACAGGAGAAAGGCCGAGAAAGTCTTGCATCCTATGTTCAAAACGTCTGATCTCTACTCTACCGAGTATCTATGCTAAGGCCGGCTGAGCAGGGTGTGGCCAGGTTGTGGAAAGCCCATCAGCTAAAAGGTATTGGCTCCCTGCACTGCTGTTTGTGGAAGTCTGCTTGTCCCAGTGGCGTTTGCAATATTTCTACAGCATTACAGATGTTTTGCAACCCCCCCGGCGCAGCCTGTGCAGTTCACTAGACTTTTCATCTGATGGCAGTGCTGTAGAGATTAGCATAAATCAATCTGGTATAGTAGAAAAAAAATACCCTCTTTCTTCATAAAATTATTGATCACACATGCCCAAGTCGAATGACGGAAGAGACCATCTCCACTTTCACACAACCAGAACAAGGAAGAGCAAAGATATCAAACACCCGGTGGGCTCCCCACATTTAATCTGTTCCCCTTTCATTCTCCCATGACAGAATTTTGGTAAGGGGATGAAATGCAGAGAACAGAGTAAGCTGCATGTTAACACTGCATAGGAATGTTCAGAGGAATCTTTCAAACCTGGAATACTGATTATGTCCTGTCCTGGGACTGTCAGTAATAAAGTTTCCAGATTGACTAAAAAAGAAGTTTCCCCCACTCCCAAAGCAAATCCTGCGATTCTTCAGGCTATCCAACCACGGTGTTGGGTATATGGATTTCTAATGCATAAATGTAAACTGAAGGGACATTCAAGAGAAATGATTGTGGGAAATAGGCAGCAATAGAATAGTCTCTAGATAAAAATATACAAAGAGAACAGCTGGTCTGATTTATCCACCATCCTCCTCACTCTATTGAAAACCACCTCGTTTGTGTTTGTCATAAAGAAGTTCCTCATCATGCTCCTTAATAAAGGACTAGAAAGAAAAAGTAGGAAAACAGTTCACTGGTCCTGCAGTCTTGTTACTCTGCTGTGCCTCCCTGCCTTTATATTAAGGGTATGTCTGCACGGCAGTTGGGAGGTGTGACTGCACCTTTGATCTAGCTTGAGAACCAATAGCAGAGAAGCCATGGCGGCATGGGACGTGTACACACCCAGGATCATGTGTGGCTAGGGCTAGATAGCTTGTGAATGTCTACACAAACTGCATTGCTGTGTAGACATACCCTACATTTCCAATGGACAGACACCTGCTTCCCCAAGGGCGCCAACCCTACATTGTTCATTTGGAGATGGCTTAGTCTGGGTGCAATGTTTAGCTGCAGTTCGTAGAGAGCTATAAAGACACCCAAAGAGACAATACAGTGGAGGAGCTCAAGAGGTAGAAAGAACCACATGGCAGAGGGCTTGTGCTTGGTACATGCTGCTATGGAAGAGGTGTTAACGGCCTGTCAATCAGCTGTTGCAGGCACAGGTGATCACAGACCTCCTTGAAGGACATGCCTGTGTTACGCACTTAATTGATGCTCCTTGCGTAGTAACAACAGCTGCAGTCAAAGGAGAGCAAGCAGCACATGGTGCCATTGGGCCAGGCAATGCTGCCCAGAGAGGTGCATGGAGCTAACCAAAAGGGCAACACCTCCTCCTGGTGCACCCCACGGTGCAGGGAGCCTGCCTGCTGCATCACCCTGTCAGAGGATCCAACATGTACCTCCCTCTGTGGCTACCTAGCTCTGCTGGTATGTGCAGAGGAGGCAGACTGGGACCATTTCTTCATACCTCTCTTTGGGTGGCTTGCACCCTAAGGTGCGCGGGCAAGGGGCATGGCCATGGTCCCTGGTCTGGAGGCACATGGTAGAGGGAGCAAAGAGCTTTCCTCCCAACTTCTTGGTACCTGGCCTTGCCCTGGGGACACACTGGATATTAAAGCACCAACCCTTGAATCCAGGAGGGATTAATGCTTAATGTTGCCCAGAGAGGTGCATGGAACTAACCAAAAGGGCAACACCTCCTCCTGGTGCACCCCACGGTGCAGGGAGCCTGCCTGCTGCATCACCCTGTCAGAGGATCCAACATGTACCTCCCTCTGTGTCTACCTAGCTCTGCTGGTATGTGCAGAGGAGGCAGACTGGGACCATTTCTTCATACCTCTCTTTGGGTGGCTTGCACCCTAAGGTGCGCGGGCAAGGGGCATGGCCATGGTCCCTGGTCTGGAGGCACATGGTAGAGGGAGCAAAGAGCTTTCCTCCCAACTTCTTGGTACCTGGCCTTGCCCTGGGGACACACTGGATATTAAAGCACCAACCCTTGAATCCAGGAGGGGTATGGTGCTTAATGTTTTTGGGGGTCTATACTTTCCAACTCCTTGCTAAGAGCCAGGCACACGAGCCAGGAACCAAACACAATCAGGGAAGCAGTGTGGTCCAGTGGACTGAAACTCAGACATGGGGTCTATTCCCATCTCTGATACTGGATGACCACAGACAACTCACTGCCCCTCTGTGCTTCAGTTTCCCCGTTGGTAAAACAAGGAGGTAGTGCCATAGGAACTGCTAGTTATTGTCCCTGGTGTAAACTCCAAACACAGATTTCCATTTAAAGGCTACAATAAAANGTGCTTAATGTTTTTGGGGTCTATACTTTCCAACTCCTTGCTAAGAGCCAGGCACACGAGCCAGGAACCAAACACAATCAGGGAAGCAGTGTGGTCCAGTGGACTGAAACTCAGACATGGGGTCTATTCCCAGCTCTGATACTGGATGACCACAGACAACTCACTGCCCCTCTGTGCTTCAGTTTCCCTGTTGGTAAAACAAGGAGGTAGTGCCATAGGAACTACTAGTTATTGTCCCTGGTGTAAACTCCAAACACAGATTTCCATTTAAAGGCTACAATAAAAAAAAAAAAGTAAAAGGAACAGGCCCAGTGGGCATTCAGTGCATTGAGAAAGGCGGTCTGTTGCAAGGTAGCTATGACATTGCTTTTGAGTTCAGTTTGGGTCAGATGCAGAGTATCTCAGAGTATTCTCATAGCCATGGGAAAAGCATACACAGCCATGGTGTAGTTTCTCTGGCTCTTCCATAAAAGTTACAGCCTTTTTTTCCATTTGCTCAAAGTCTCCAGACTGCCCTTGAGCATAAACAGCAGTTACATTTTTAATTAATTTTCAGATTTTTAATGTGAGGCGGTGAGCATAGTTTGGCATTTGAAGTAACACAGAACTCGGGTGTGCTGTTTCACTGAGGAGTGTAAAAAAATCTGTTGCTTTTAAAAAAAAAAAATTTAGGGCACTCTCACGTTATATACAATAATCTTCCTACTGGACCTTGACAACAGTGAGTTTGGATACAAGCTGAATTGATGGGAATCTAGTCCCTTTGAGGTACAAATCACACTTGGATTTGCAGCTAGCAAGAGATGTTAAGAGTAACAAGAAGGGTTTCTTCAGGTATGTTAGCAACAAGAAGAAAGTCAAGGAAAGTGTGGGCCCCTTACTGAATGAGGGAGGCAACCTAGTGACAGAGGATGTGGAAAAAGCTAATGTACTCAATGCTTTTTTTGCCTCTGTCTTCAAGAACAAGGTCAGTTCCCAGACTGCTGCACAGCATGGGGAGGAGGTGACCAGCCCTCTGTGGAGAAAGAAGTGGTTCCGGACTATTTAGAAAAGCTGGATGAGCACAAATCCATGGGGCCGGATGCGCTGCATCCGAGGGTGCTAAAGGAGTTGGCGGATGTGATTGCAGAGCCATTGGCCATTATCTTTGAAAACTCATGGCGATCGGGGGAGGTCCCGGATGACTGGAAAAAGGCTAATGTAGTGCCCATCTTTAAAAAAGGGAAGAAGGAGGATCCGGGGAACTACAGGCCAGTCAGCCTCACCTCAGTCCCTGGAAAAATCATGGAGCAGGTCCTCAAGGAATCAATTCTGAAGCACTTAGAGGAGAGGAAAGTGATCAGGAACAGTCAGCATGGATTCACCAAGGGCAAGTCATGCCTGACTAACCTAATTGCCTTCTATGAGGAGATAACTGGGTCTGTGGATGAGGGGAAAGCAGTGGATGTGTTATTCCTTGACTTTAGCAAAGCTTTTGATACGGTCTCCCACAGTATTCTTGCCGGCAAGTTAAAGAAGTATGGGCTGGATGAATGGACTATAAGGTGGATAGAAAGCTGGCTAGATCGTCGGGCTCAACGGGTAGTGATCAACGGCTCCATGTCTAGTTGGCAGCCGGTTTCAAGCGGAGTGCCCCAAGGGTCGGTCCTGGGGCCGGTTTTGTTCAATATCTTCATTAATGATCTGGAGGATGGCGTGGACTGCACTCTCAGCAAATTTGCAGATGACACTAAACTGGGAGGAGTGGTAGATACGCTGGAGGGTAGGGATAGGATACAGAGGGACCTAGACAAATTAGAGGATTGGGCCAAAAGAAACCTGATGAGGTTCAACAAGGACAAGTGCAGAGTCCTGCACTTAGGACGGAAGAATCCCATGCACTGTTACAGACTAGGGACCGAGTGGCTAGGCAGCAGTTCTGCAGAAAAGGACCTAGGGGTTACGGTGGACGAGAAGCTGGATATGAGTCAACAGTGTGCCCTTGTTGCCAAGAAGGCTAACGGCATTTTGGGCTGTATAAGTAGGGGCATTGCCAGCAGATCGAGGGACGTGATCGTTCCCCTCTATTCGACATTGGTGAGGCCTCACCTGGAGTACTGTGTCCAGTTTTGGGCCCCACACTACAAGAAGGATGTGGAAAAATTGGAAAGAGTCCAGCGGAGGGCAACAAAAATGATTAGGGGGCTGGAGCACATGAGTTATGAGGAGAGGCTGAGGGAACTGGGATTGTTTAGTCTGCAGAAGAGAAGAATGAGGGGGGATTTGATAGCTGCTTTCAACTACCTGAAAGGGGGTTCCAAAGAGGATGGATCTAGACTGTTCTCAGTGGTACCAGATGACAGAACAAGGAGTAATGGTCTCAAGTTGCAGTGGGGGAGGTTTAGGTTGGATATTAGGAAAAACTTTTTCACTAGGAGGGTGGTGAAGCACTGGAATGGGTTACCTAGGGAGGTGGTGGAATCTCCTTCCTTAGAGGTTTTTAAGGTCAGGCTTGACAAAGCCCTGGCTGGGATGATTTAGTTGGGAAGTGGTCTGGCTTTGAGCAGGGGGTTGGACTAGATGACCTCCTGAGGTCCCTTCCAACCCTAATATTCTATGATTCTATTATGATCCAGATCCTCAAAGGATTGTGGCTCAATACCTCTGACGATGTGGGTCTAGATGTCTTTTTCAGACATCATGAAACACAGACTAGTTTTGTATATTAAGAAGGTGCCTGTCAATTTTCAAACAAAGAATATCCCAGCCATCCAGTTTATTTTAGGATCCAGTTTCAATGCAACCTGAATATTAAGAATGCATTTTGTACACTTCTGTCAAATTCCATTGTATTCCAGTCTGGGGCTTACCAAGCCACATTACGGTGTGGAAACTACATTCAAAGGTTTGAATCTTATTTTCTGCTGTACTCTCCAAGGCCCTGTTAACAAAAATATAGCAAGCAGATTTGACAGTGAATTGAAAGTGACATGCATCATTCGATTAGATTTCTTCCTTACATGGTTCATAAGTTTTGAATGTAGCCTTCATCAATTCTTTACTATCCGTGAGTTCTGTGTTGCTCAATAAGCTATTTGATAAACGTGCTGGATATCCCTGAAACTAGTTTCCTCACTCTCAGTCAATGCTTCACAGCTCCTACTTGCCATGAGATTAGCCTTCTGAAAATCTTGACCAAACCATGAGTAAAGCGGAGTAAAAAAAATGGAATTTGTACCTCACAGGCAATTTTTCTATTTCAACCTTTGTGTTCACCCTAATTCGGGATGAAAACAAAAACTGAAGTATTGAAATTTTTTGCATAACACAATTCTGAAAAATTGCAGCTTGGAGATTTTGAAACATTTTGTTTCAAGTCAGTTTGACATTCAATTGCATCTACCTCGGGTGTCAGAGAGGTGCTTGCCTGGCAGACTGGTATGCGGCAATAACGCAAGAGGTCTGGGAATCATTGCATTAGCCCTACCTGAAAGGGGTACCAGTGATAAGATTTTTTTGGGGGGTGGTGGTGGAAAACCTCTTTCCTAGGTACACTTTCTCATCGGCCCTGTTAGTCAGGATGGCCAGAGGGAGGAACAGCCTTCCTTTGTAGGAACAATAGACAGCGAATTACTTGCATAAACAAGGGGTTTTTTGTACAGAAGGTTAAAGCCTGCAGTACCAGAGCACAGCAATAGATTATGTGAAATGCAGTAGATGTCCATGACAGGTTCTTTGCTCTCACTTTAGCAGTATGGCCGCATCAGTGGAACCCATGTGGGTGCCTATCTGCAAAGGAACAAAGGGGTTTCAGTTCTGTAGGTTTTGTTCAAGTGTTTGCTGGAAGTTAAATTATTAGAAGCTAAAAAATACATTTTTATATAGGGCACAAGTACAGTAGATTCCACTTAATAGCAACCTCAATATTAACAATTTCCAGTTAACAGCAACATTTTGCCAGGAACCAATCCTGTCCCCTTGACTTTAATGGGAAAGGGATTCAGATATTGGCAACTGCATGCCACTTACTGAAAAGTTGTTTTGGAAGAAAAGCCCCGGCTGCAGGCATATTTGCGCGGATGCGGCCAGGGAATGAAGTGTTGGAGGTGCCTTCCCTGGCTGCAGACCCACAAACCTGCCTGCACACAGGGACACAGGAGTTGCAGGCGGGGGAGGAAGCTGTGGGAAGAGCAGTAGCAAGGACGGGGGATGATGCAGTCTGGATTCCAGAGCTGCATGGTATTTCTCCTGTGCTCTCTGGGGCTGCAGCCAGGGAAGGAAGTGCTGGGACGTGGTGAGCCCTGACCCCAGAGAGTGCAGGGAGAGGTACCATACAGCTCCATTGGCCCCCGCTCTCTGCAGAAAGCTCAAGCATCCAGACTGCAGTCCCCTCCCCGATGCTGCCCTGCCAGCAGGCAGGTTTGCAGGGCTGCAGCCAGGAGAGGCATATCCCAGGGTTTCTTCCCCCAGCTGCAGCCTCACAAACCTGCCTTCTCCTTATTAGCAACTGCAGGATAATGGCAACTTTTTGCTGGCAAACGAGGGGCTGCTAATAAGCAAAATCTACTGTATGCTGGAGCTGGTCAGAACAAGATTTCAACAAAGAAGTGGAGAGAAACTGCAAATAGCTTCACAGCATCTTGCCCCCTTCATTTTCCCCCCAGCTGGGTTTAAATAGTATGTTTTTTCCTCTCACAGTCAGTCCCATCTAAGTAAATCAGTTAAGCATGTCTTAAATCCCACTGCCATCTTGGAAACATTCTCTCCAAGAGCACGTGTTCAATGAAGCAGTGATAAACTGGCAATCCCCTGGCAATACACTTTTGGATGAGGGATGAAAATTACTCTCTGCTTCCTACCTGCCTAGAGAAAAGAGACAGAGCTGGGACCATTAGACCAATTCAGCAAAGCTAAACCAGGGATGAATTATGTGTTTCCCCGCACAACAGCAGTTGCTGCCCTTTGCTATCGTGTGTGAGAGTTTAAATTCTCTTCAAGGTTTTACCATTGAATTTTTCTCCACTCCCACAATTTATAAACCATTCTAGATCTTCACCTTTTATGGTGAATAGCTTGGAGAGAGAAAGACGATTGGCAGGAAGGCTGACAAAAATGAATTACACTGCTCAGATAAATCAATCCCCCTTCTGACAAGTCCTTCTTCCCTTCGGAGGAAGGGTATGAAAGTCTATGTTAAGAGCTGCACAAAGAAAGCCATTTGCAGTGCACAAGACGTTTCAGTGGTCCTACGAAAGCTATGACCAGAGCTGTATGTTCCAGCTAATCTAACTATTCATATACAGAGAGCCAGAAAACTCCTGTAACAGTACCCAGAGACCATTCAGGATGAAAATGTGAAATTCTTGCCAATAATCCAAAATTCACCTGAATAATCACTCAAACTCAGCAAGAGCAGACTGTGACTGCCCAGTCACAGTGATATTTCTCAGAGAGCACGACATTCACTGTACATTGTGGCATCTGCACTTGCTTGCAATTCATTTCCAGCAGCAACTCAGGATGCTGATTTTGACCTCTCGAGTCTTCTAGGGTTACAGAGGGTCTCTCTCCATGCGTTTACCCTGACATATTTCATCTGCCTACATCCTTGAATTAATTTAAACACAGGTATGGAGGTTGGACAATACAAACACTCCCAGCTTTGCATCATTATGTATTTTGACACAACCATTCATATAAATTCTGTATGTGGATGTAAATATGTGAAGCTAGAATCATACGGAATTGTGCCCTGGTTTATTGCTAGACTGAAATGTACAAAGCGAGGTTATAAAGACAGTCACTGTGCTAAATGACAACATGTCAACAACTACGGATTTAATGGTGATTAGTCCTACAAACTAATTAGTACAATGAAGACTATTCATTACCAAATCTAGTTAATTGCCAAAATATTACTTTTCTTTAAAAAGGAACATAATTAGAGAAGTATGTTTCCTAATTATGATTTATGGCCTTGGAATTGTGCAAATGATATTCATTAAATGTGTGAGTATTATTGGGTGAACTCGTCCCCAGTTTCACATTAATTCTTTTATTGCCTTCCAACTGTTTTCTATCATTTGAAAACTGGAAAAAAACTACCCCATTATCCAATACACATTTGCTGAAGGGATGCCTTATTAAAGTTACTATATGCGATATGGTCGCTCAGTTATGAGGCAATTTTCAACTCTCCATTTAATATAACAGAAGAGTCAAAATTGTATCTATCAGACTAAATCCAAGTCATTTTTGTAATCTACTCAAAATAACTGATGTCAACCCCATTGAGCAGTTTTTGGTTTCTTAAGGACTGTATATAAAAGTGTTCTGAAATGCAACAGAGTAACCAATTAGAAAGCTCATTGCAAGGAAAACACTTTGGATCAACCAGGCCAGCCACATCATACTGCTTACTATTACATTAATTGGACTCCTAATCAATAATTGTGCCACTAGATCATTTTGAGGCCACCGGGCAAAATAGAAACAACTGAACTATTAAACCCATGTAAGATCAAACTAACTGCCTTCGGAAGTATCTGTGGAATCTTGCATCCATCAAGGCAATTTCAAGCGCTCAGAAAAATATAAAAAAACAGCAATCCCACAATTATAGAATCTTACATATTTTCCTGGAAAAGCGGGGATGGTTTCTGAAAAGGAAAAAAGGAAGAAGGATGCAAGTTACATCCATCTTCTGATCAGCCCATTTTACACTTTAAGTGTAACTGATAAAGCAGTGTAACCTGCATTGTTCTGATATTCCCCGAGGGTCTGTTCCTATGCCATTGAATTCTATGGGAATTTTGCCATTGACTTTCAGTAAAAGGCCATTAGTGTGTATAAGAAGTAACTTTCGCTCAGAGGAAGCAGGAAGGAGGGTGTGGCTGGGGAAAACAAATAAGTGAACATTTTGTAGGCTACAAGATAAGACAGATTTAGCGAGTATCCCTGCTACGCCCACACCTCATGTCCCCTCAGCGTGTAAAGTACACTCCTTTAGGCAAAAGGAGAATCAGGCCTGATGAGAGCAGCAGGAGATGATGGATTTGCTTGATGTAAAACCAGTGCGAGATGAGATTCAGGCCCAGTCACCACACCTACAGGCTGCCAAACTGAAGCCAGTTCCACGGCTCTCTCTCTTACTACATTTCTGAGACCTGCTCTACATCTGAAAATTATATCAGCCTGGCTACAATGGTAAGGCTGTGAAAAATGTTATGCCCCGTACGATGTAGTTAGGTTGACCTAACCCCCATTGTAGATGAGCTTGGTCAACGGAAGAGTTCCTCCATGACCTAGCTGCTACCTCTTGGAGAGGTGGATTAACTACATCGATGGAAAAACCCCTTCCACTGATGTAGGAAGCATCTGCACTAAAGTGGGACAGCTGCAGCAGTGCCACTGTAGCTTAGACATACCCTGAACTAACAAAACACAAACAGTTCTGGCCCTAATTTCTCCTATAGGCTGGGCTCCCTGGAGGACTACATTTCCCATAAGGCAATGGGCTGATTGGCCTCTGATTGTGCTGTGTGGTGAATCAAGGGAGTCCCATGGATCTATGTGCGTTATGGGAGACAGTCAGGCCAGGGAGCCTGGCTCATAGAGGAGAATGGAGGCATCAGGCTCCCAAACCACATCTCCCCAAATGCACCCAGACTCATGCGACTCCCATGATGCACTATGTATCTCGGTTGGAGAGATATCAGCAGATTGGTGTATGGGAAATGGAGTCTTCCAGGCACCGGAGACAACGGGCAGGGCTGTCCTTAGTCATACGCAGCCAGGCACCACTAAATTTGGGGCACCACCGCCGGGACGGGACAGCAAGCAGGTAAGAGCGGTCAGGTCGTAGAGCCGAACCAGCCGGCACAGTGGCGCACTCTGAGGGAGGGTACTGCTGGGGTCTCTGGGAAGGGGCAGGGGAAACTCACTGTGTGTGTGTGTGTGTGTGTGTGTCTCTCCCCGTCGCTGTGAGGCGAGGGGGCCAGGTGGCACCGGCACTGGCGGTATCCTTTTGCTGCCCCAGCGTAATGCACATTCTTCTCCTCCCCCCGCAAAGTGGAGTCCTCCCCCCCCCAGCGCTGAGCGCAGCCCCCGTGTGGAGTGGCCGACACCCCCCCCCCCGGGCAGGGCTGGGTGGGGTGCAGGTGCTCGGGCTGGCTGGCTGCGTGCCGAGGAAGTGACTCACTTCCTCGGCAGCCAGCCCAAGCGCCTCCGTTCCGAGTGACCACACGGGCTAGAATGCACACAGCTGGCTGGGCTGGGGAGTGTCTCTCACCCGGCAGGCGCGGCCACGGTCCACCCCCATGGCCTCGCGGGTCCCCCATCCCTGAGATGCTGCACTTCACCATGGTGCTGGCAGCAGTGCCCGATGCCATGACCTGACCTGAAGATTTGCTGCTGCTGCTGTTGCCACTCTGCACCCCAAGAGATGGATTTTGGGGTCCCGCAGCTTTCCACCTATTTCCTCCTCTACTGCAGCTGTTGGACCAGCAGGCCGGGGTTGAGCCAACCACGAAAGCAGGACTGTGTTGCCATTGATCAGCTTTGAGCATTTTTTTTTCAACCTTGTTTTGCGCAGGGTTCAAAATGGACCGGTTTTTCCTTTTTTGCCAGAGTCTTGGTGGCATTTTAAATACCTTTATCAAAATCATGTTAGATTGTCATTTTACAGCTTTGTTTGCCAAAAATGCTTGCTAACAATCCCGAATCCAATTTCAATATATTTAAAAAAAAAAAAATCAATATCTTAGCCAAAACCAGAAAATTAAGTTGTTGACAATTATTTGTGACAAGTTTGGTTTGGGGAAGGGAGTGGGCTAGTTTTCATCAGAGAAACAAAGAATTTTGACAGGCTTTCCTGCTAAATAGAGCCCTTTAATAACTGTAAGATGCTTAGCTCCTTACCAGTGTAGAGAGTGACGAATATGTCGTACTAAGATTCTCTTGCTTTTTTTCCCCAGTGAGTCAGTATAGTTTTTGCCAGCTCAGAGGTTGGACAGCCAATGTCTTAAGTTTTCACAATGTTTTGTCCAACTTTCATAAAGTATATACCTGGTTAATGTAAGTTAAAAAGGCAAGGGAGACTTCCTTGGGAAGAATCTGTGCCGCAGATTATGCTAGAGCTGTGAAAATGTCAGTTTTTGATGGAACTTTAGAGGCAGTGATTTATCATGTATTTCTGGCAGTGCCCAAAATGTGCTGCTATTGCTAACGTCTTTCCAAACAAAAACA
Source organism: Platysternon megacephalum (assembly GCA_003942145.1). Taxonomy (NCBI): domain Eukaryota; kingdom Metazoa; phylum Chordata; order Testudines; family Platysternidae; genus Platysternon; species Platysternon megacephalum. The sequence continues at coordinate 10,134,107 of QXTE01000030.1, read as the reverse complement.
GGGCACAATTTAAGGACTGGACAATGTTAAGGTCAGACGCATGAACAGGCAGAGCTTAGAGGTATGGGGCAACACAGAAATATCTCAAAAGAATATTTTTTTCTGAATAAGCTCTTGATGGAAAGGAGTGGTTCTTCAGGCAGTCGTGCTGCTAGCACAGTACTCTGATATCTAGTCAAGATTGCAAGTGATCAGAAGTTATCATCTGATTACTCAGTTGTCTATGTAAAATGAACTGGTGATAGAAGTTCAGCATCATAATTGACATTGTTTATCAGAAAGGATGAGTAACAAAACCTGGAGAGGGTCCTTCTGTAACGAGGGCACATTAGGTTGGAAAAAGAAATTAGCTTGTCTCTGTCCATGCTGCTCTAATTTTAGTGGATAGGACTTCTGTAACATTTCTGTCCTACCTTAATCTAGATGAGATGATTCTGTGCTGGCTTAATTTTGGTCACTTTGTGCTTTACCTAGGAATAAAACTAGGAAACCTGGGTTTCCAACTCTCTTGTGTCTCAGTCAGGGTGGAGCGCCTTGTGAGGTGTCTCCACACTAGCTCAAGGTCACAGACTCATGGCTATCATATATTACTTATTTTAAATAATATTTCTGATAATCTGACAATAATTTAAAGAGTTATTTCTTTAAAAAAACCACCCTTGTAAGTTATGTCGTATCAAAAACAACTTTCCGGGTCACAAAAAAGAAAATGGAAAGATAAAATAGAATTAGCTATACAAGCAAAGAAAGGTTCTATACTTAAGTTTGTACATCATGAAAACAACGAAGTTGATCAAGATCATCAAGTAACTGCTGAAGAAAATTTTTATGCAGATGAAGCTCAAGAAACTCAACAAAACACGGAACAATCATTTGAAACAGATGCAGACACAAAACAAGAAATTACAACAGTTGAAACTGTACTAGACTAGCATGGGATATAGATGACATTGGCACATGGCCGCAATCTTTAAACAACGAATTCCGTGCTGTTATACTTGAGAAAGGCCCTGTGAGAACAGAAGGTCTTGAATATCCTAAAGACATTAGAGGTAGGGAAAAATCACAGAAAACAATTATTACAAAATACTTTCTAACGGTGAAATTGTCAACAGACGGTGGCTTGTGTACTCTAAATGCAAGGATGCTGTATTTTGTTTCCCATGCAAGATTTTCAACAGTTGGATGTTAACATAGCAGCCATGGGTATTAATGATTGGCAAAATCTTATTCACACATTACTGCAACATAAAAAGGCACAACACCACATTGAAAGTATGCACAAATGGTGTGAGCTGAGTGTAAGGTTAAAAAAAATCAGACAACTCTTGATGCCCAAAATCAAAGATTGCTGGAGTCAAAGAAGCAGCATTGGCGTTGTGTTCTTGAACGTCTATTATCTATTGTTGAATATCTATCGACAAACAATTTTGCTTTTAGAGGAAGCATTGAGAAATTATACCAGCCCAAAAATGGCAATTTTGGGGGCCTTGTACAACTGCTGGGAAAATTTGACACTGTGATGAATGAACATCTCCAAAGAGTGACAAAGAGTCCTGTGGCACCTTATAGACTAACAGACGTATTGGAGCATAAGCTTTCGTGGGTGAATACCCACTTTGTCAGATGCATGTAGTGGAAATTTCCCTAAGAGTAACTGAAAATGAAATACATGACCACTATTTGGGACCAAGAATTCAAAATGAACTGATCATGCTTATGAGTGGTAAAGTGAGAGACAAAATTGTTTCATTGATTTCTTTGGCAAAATATTTTGCCGTAATTCTAGATTGCAATCCGGACATAAGTCATCAAGGACAGATGTCATTAGTAGTGAGATTTGTCGACATTAGTGATTCAGCACAGATTACAGTTAAGGAATCATTTATCACATTTTTAGAAGTAGAGGACCCTAAAGGTTTTGGACTTTTTCAAGCTCTCCTTGATGAACTAAAAAGAATGGGATTGTCCGTAATGAACATTAGAGGACAAGCAGCAAAGAATCCTGTGGCACCTTATAGACTAACAGACGTTTTGCAGCATGAGCTTTCGTGGGTGAATACCCACTTCTTCAGATGCAAGTAGTGGAAATTTCCAGGGGCAGGTATATATATGCAAGCAAGAAGCAGGCTAGAGATATACCTGCCCCTGGAAATTTCCACTACTTGCATCCGAAGAAGTGGGTATTCACCCACGAAAGCTCATGCTGCAAAACGTCTGTTAGTCTATAAGGTGCCACAGGATTCTTTGCTGCTTTTACAGATCCAGACTAACATGGCTACCCCTCTGATATTAGAGGACAAGGCTATGATAATGGCGCCAATATGAAAGGATGCATTTCTGGCGTGCAAGCTGGATTGCTGGCAGAAAATCCACGAGCCTTTTTTGTTCTATGTGCATGCCACAGCCTTAATTTGATTTTGTGTGATATGGCCAAGTCTTCTGTAGAAGCAATTTCTTTTTTTGGTTTGCTGCAATGCATTTACGTGCTCTTTTCAGCTTCCACTCAACGAAACGCGCTGCACCCCTGAAGAGGCCAGCAGGTCCAGCTCCTGGGGGGGGGGGGGGGGGGGGGACACGGGGCTCCGCTCACTGCCCCCACCCCGAGCACCGACTCCAAACTCAAATATTCAAAGCACATGTCAGTGGTATTACCGTTAAGCCTCTATCTGAGACACGCTGCGAAAGCACAGTAGAAAGTGTAAAAAGGTTGAGATATCAATCTGAGGAAGTTTATGAAGCACAGGTTGCTATTTTGGAAGAAGCCATGGATATAAAAGCTAAAAGTGAAGCACAGTCATTGGCCTCTGAAATATCCAGCTTCAAGTTTCTAACATCTGTCGTAATCTGTTATTACATTCTTGTTAAAATCTCAAGTGTAAGCAAAATAATGCAGAGTCCAGCGATGCAGCTTGATTCAATACTTACCTTACCAAACACCACACAAGACTTTTTAGTGAAATACAGATAAACTGGATTCAAAGAAGCACAGGTTACAGCAAGAGAGTTTGGAGAGGCACTTGATGTAGAACCATAATTTCCATGTTCAAACATGACAAGAGTTTCGAGGAAAAAACGGCAAGCGGAATATGAAGGACCAGATGAGCCCATAGAAGGTCCAGAAAAGAAATTTGAGGTTGAATTTGCAAATGTTGTGATGGATAAAGCAATATCTACCATTGATGAAAGGTTTAATATCTTACGAGCACGCCATAAACAGTTTGGATTTTTGTATGACATAACTCAATTCAACAAAATAGGAAAACAAGTGCAAGAACCTAGAGAGCCTCCTGAAACATGGTGATAGTTTTGATTTAAATGGACTTGAACTGTACGAAGAATTGAGTACATTTTCATCAATGTGGCCACATGCAAAATCGGTGATGGACATTGTACAGTTTATTCATACCAGCAAACTTGTTGACATATATCCTAATGTGTACATTGTCACTCGTATTCTACTGACAATTCCTGTAACCGTAGCATCAGGAGAACGGAGTTTCTCAAAACTAAAGCTCATTAAAAACTATCTCTGCTCTACAATGAGTCAGGAACGCTTGACTGGTCTTGCTATACTTGCAATCAAACAAGACATCACTTTGTCTTTGTCGTACGATGACATTATTACTGATTTTGCAGCCAAAAAAGCCAGAAAGATTGCTTTTAATCAAAAACAAATCCTTGTTTCAATACCTCTTCATAGACATTTCCAATAAAATTTGACAAATTAAAAAAATTATATTATTTGCATCATTCTGTCAATAAATTAGAATTTTTTCTATAGCGCTACTTCTTTAGTTCAAGTATAGTCCATCAGCATTACAATGTGCTTAATTTGTTTAAACTGGTTTTAATAACGTGCATGTGGCAAGTTTTCCAGTACTGTAAGCTTATGTTTGTGTTGCTAAGAGCAAGTCAGACATAGGGGCACCAGTTTAATAAGACGGCGTAGGGCACCATAAATCCTAAGGACGACCCTGACAATGGGGGCTGGAATAGAAGGCAATGTGTTGATCGGGAAATGCAGTTACCTGGTTTATTAGGCTGCTGGTATGCTGAGACCACTGCCTCTCATGCTTACCAATATGGCCTAACTTGTTTCCTGGTGCTCTGTCGGTAGTAGGGTGACCAGGTGTCCGGTTTTTGATCGTCAAAAAGGGACCCTGGCAACTCCGGTCAGCACCGCCGACTGGGCTGTTAAAAGTCCGGTCGGCAGTGCTGCTGGGCTAAGGCAGGCTAGTCCCTACCTGTCCTGGCACCACGCTGCACCCCGGATGTCGCCAGCAAGTCCGGCTCCTAGGTGGGGGGGCCCATTGGGCTCCGCTCGCTGCCCCCGCCCCAAGCACTGACTCCAAACTCCCATTGGCTGGGAACCACGGCCAATGGGAGCTGCAGGAGCAGTGTCTGCGGGCGAGAGCAGTGTGCAGAGCCACCTGCTGCGCCTCCATCTAGGAGCCGGACCTGCTGCTGGCTACGTCCGCAGCACAGCGCAGAGTCAGGACAGGCAGGAAGCCTGCCTTAGCCCCCCCGCTGCACCGCTGATCTGGAGCCGCTGGAGGTAAGCCCACGCCCCAGCCCCCAAGCCCCAGCCCTGAGCCCCCCAAGCCTCTCATCCCCAACCCCACCCCAGAGCCTTCACCCACAGCCCAGAGCCTGTACGCCCTCCTACACCCCAATCCTCTGTCCCAGCCCGGAGCCCCTTCACACACCCTGAATCCCTCATTTCTGGCCCCACCGTGGAGCCCGTGCCCCCAGTTAGAGCCCTCACCCCTCTCCCACAACCTAACCCCCTTCCCCAGCCCAGTGAAAGTGAGTGAGAGTGGGGGAGAGCAGTGAGCGGGGGAAGGGGCGGGGCTAGGGTGTTTGGTTTTGTGCGATTAGAAAGTTCGCAACCCTAGTCTGTATCCATCTGTCTCCTCTTGTCTTATACTTTGACTGTAAGCTCTTTGGAGCAGGGATGGTCTTTCTGTGTTTGTACCCTGCCTAGCACAATGGGGTCTGGTGCATGAATAGGGCTCCTAGGTGTCATGGTAATACAGCTAATAAATAATAATTGACGCTTTTCATTTAAAATCAGTCAAACATTTTGGGTCAGTTACTAAATTAACTGTTCCAATTTGGGTTGAACCTACCCAAAATGAAATATTTCGGCCAAGTCAGTTTTCCAAATGGAAAATTTTGATTTTGCAGAAACTGCGTTTTCTGTCAAAAAAGTTACCAACCAGCTGTAGTTATTGCAGAGTTGCTCATGAGAACTGGAGTACTGGATTGGTTGAAAAAAAATACAAAGAAAGAATTACTGTTCAAACAATTCATATATGCAAAGTGCATATGCTGGTAGACTGGGGAATATGCCGACAAAGTAGGAAATGTAAATTTGTTAACAGAAAAAAATTAGGTAAGTGAAATTTGAAGTAGCCAACTTCGTCAATGTCCCTTTAATGTATAAATAGCAAGTTAGAACAAATATTAGCAGGGAGTGGAAGGACAGATGTGATTTTACGGCCTTAAAATGCCCCCAACAAAACATTTTCTGAATTGCAGACAGCATTGTAAGTGCACTATTAAGTACTATTTGTCATTCACTATATTTGTTAATAAGTAAACATAGTACCATGCAATTAAAAGGTAACGTTAATATTAGCCAAGTGTCTGTGCTAGCACCGTGGCTAGGACATACAGTGCCAACTTACCAGGTTTAAGTGTAGTTAGTGGCTGTCAATAAAATATTTATAATTTTACTTTTTGACTAATTTTACTGAAGCATTTGGGGTGCTGTCTCTAGTACAGAGGTGACACAGATTACTTGCTAATGACAAGCGCAAAGACTTTAATGATGCCCTCTATTGCAATATGTCAAGCTTTTCAAGGCCTTTGCTACTTGTCGGGTCACCACATACATTATAACAGTACCCTCAAAGAGCCAGATTTTCTCTTTTCTGCATTCCATGTCACCCCCATGGGCTACATTCATCCCCGATATTTCTCTATACATGCCACCGGGCTGAATGGAGGGGAGAATTTGGCCCAACTGACCTCAACAGCAATGTGGAGGTATCCATTCGGACAGAATTTAACCCAAAAGTAAGAACGTGAAGTATTTAGATACATTATGCAGGAGTACATATTTAGCACGGCACTAAACTTAGTACAGATGATTTAACTGTTGAACCATAATTTAATTTTCTTTAAAATATTTTGGGAGAATTGGTTTAAACAGCACTGAGTTTATTTGTTGGCTGTCAGAGCACATCCAAAGAGATTTGGATGGGACTATTAATGCAGAAGAGGCCATGCAACACTTGTTCATAAGAAACCATTGTCCGCTGTGCTCATTTGTGTATTTCATGCCCAACAATTGCCTCACCATCACGCCTTACCTCGAAATAACTTTGGACTGCATTAATAAAAGCTTCATCAGCCACAATCTGCGTTTCTCCATTGAGAAATGCTTGGAATCGATCCTTGACTATCTGGAGCTGCTGCTTGCTTATCTGCAAAGACATTTCAAATGAAAAGAGATTAGTTAGCAAAATGGAAATTATGGAATTAAAATAGAATATTATATAAGGTTATTTATTTGGTTATCTTGTAACAGCTGGTCACCCTTGCTCCATACCTGTGAAACCATGAGGCACACCTCTACCACATGGTCTTTTGCCTATTGCAATAATAGAGGTTGAATGAGATACAAATACCTTCATCCTGGCAAGTATATTCATGCTGTTGGCCACTCCTAAGAACATCTGAAATAATTCTGGGCAACAACCCACTGCATCCACATTTTCTTTCCAACGCAAAATGCACACAAATTGCTACCTCTTCCAAACTGGGAATTTTCTGAACAGAACTACTAAGCCCTCTCCCCACCCCCAGGATACTGGCCAGGTTCAGTGGCGACACAAACCACAATATAATTTACACTTGGAGATAGAAGGGTGCTCTTAGACCCGGACTAGGAAAGAAAGTGGGATTTTTTTGTTGTTGAAATATAGTTATACAATTTGGCCCGCTTAGGACAGAATTTGCACCACCACTTAGCACCTATTGTAGAAGCAGTTTTGCACCTTTAACCCAAGTTAAAGAATAGGCTTGACCATAAACTTTGTTTAGACAAGAATTTTCACTCTACTGATACCCGCTGAAGGAAAAAGCATTTAAATTACATTCATTTTGCACACCCTCTGAACACCAAATCAGCACAGATCAAGCCATTTTAACTGTCAGACCATTTTCTGATCCATCTACAGCTGACACAACTTTAACACCACAGTTCACGGCATAGTTCCACTGATTCTGGCCCAGAGACATCAATAGGAAGCTTACAACAGACTTATTTTGGCCTTAAGGCAACGGCACACCGTTTTTGTACAGCTCTAACTATCAGTTTAGATACAGAGGTTAAAATTGATACAACCCCTAATGTTAACCAAATCCCAATTGGTACACTGAAACAAGCTATAAACACCTTTCTACCAGTATAACTGAATCCACACTAATGGGGTTGCACTGATTTAACTATATTCATGTGTAAACTGAGTTAAATGGATACAAAAATCTGTTTGTAGAGCAGCCTCAGGACCTGACACCTATTGTGTAACTAACGCCATGTATAAGCAATCAACTGTTGCCTTTACTTTCTGAATATCATCAAAAGCTGAATATGGTAATAATAAAAGAGCATTTCAAAATTGGGTTTATTCAAATGTGAGGCACATGCGAAATGAAAGATTAACTGGAAATAATGCTAAATATAAATACTGAAGTATAACTGGATTCAGTGAATATATCTGGATTAAAAATAGAACTAGATACATTCATGGAGGATAGGTCCATCGATGGCTATTAGCCAAGAAGGTCAGGGACGCAACCCCATGCTCTGGGTGTCCCTAAACCTCTGTCAGAAGTTGGGACTGGATGACAGAGGATGGATCACTCAATAGTTCCCCTGTTCTGTTCATTTCTCTGAAGCATCTGGCACTGGTCACTGTTGGCAGACAGGATACTGGGCTAAATGGCCATTGGTCTGAGCCAGTATGGCCGTTATGTTCTTAATGAATAATATAAGCTAGTGAGGGAAAAACTAAAATCCAGAGAGATGATTCCTTAAGATGTCATGTGCACACTGATGAGTCCAATGATGATTACAAAAGCAACAGGAACATTATGAAGCAGAAGGTTGGTAGGCTGAGATCCCTGGGTGACTTCTCCAGAATTTGAGGATAAGAAAGAATCTAAATAAGAGAGAGCGAACTAAACAAAATATATTTTAAGACTAATTAAGTCTTCAAGAGAAAAGATAAGGACATTATGAAAAACAGAATGAGTTACTGCCAACAAAAGGCACTGAGAAGAATCAGAAGAGTTTGTACAACTATATCAGTGGGAGAAGGAACTACAATTTAGAAAACAAATTCAACATGTAAGAGGGAAATCAAAGGAATGATGGTTCTAAAATGGCCAAGTTACCAAACTGGATTTTAAAATCTCTCTTCAAAATAACAATAAAGCAGAGAAATACAAACTATTAAGAAGTAATGAAGGCCCATTAGATACAGCTGTTGATAAAATGTGAACATAAATATAACCAGGTCTAGATGACAACTCAAGGTGCGAATGTGGTTAGCTAAGGAATATTGTGAATGGCGGTAATTAGTTTTGGAATGTCATGGTGAACAAGGTGAATGGGCGAACAAAATGCAGTGTGACTATCTGGTTTGGTTTATTTTACTGCTATCAGAAAGTTGTTTTGCAAAAAAAGTAAAGCAAGGGATGTCATTGCTTATTTAAGAAAATGAGAAACAAATCTGCATTTCCCCCTTTGAGAGATGGGAAGGGGGAGCTATAAGCAGCTGGCCCACCCTGCTCCAAACACAGCAACATACACGGTGTCTAGTATTTCCTAGCCTTTGTCTTTAACAAACAAGAACGAAACATTAGGCTCCAACAAACCCTTTCATTCCTTGGGATTGAAGCACCTGACCTGAAATCAGCAAAAATAGCTCCATTTACTCAGGGTTCTAGCTCCTGAAATTTGAGCACGTCAGCGGGAGCCCTGTACTGTTAGGCAGCATCCTAGAACCTACCACACTGGTAATGGAGTGACAATGAGTTCAGTGGAGAGTTCTGCTGAAATGGGTAAATACAGTCCCTGGTTAGGTGACTAGTGACAATTCAGAGTTCACGGCTCTCGAGGAAACTCAATCAAACTTGGGTAAGTTTTTTAGTTATCCTATTTAAAAAAAAAAAATCTAGTGCTCAAGCTGGCAACAAGTTCTGTCAGCGGCCCATTACATCATCAGGCCTGAGACGGTATTTCCAAAGCTTGACAAATTTGTTTGGTTTGACTTGGATGGAAGTACTGAGAAATAGATTGAAAACTGGCCAAAGGATCATCCACAAAGATAGTGTACTGAGCAAGCGGGAGGCGAGACCAGCAAAGCGCCAGGGGAAACGCTGGTAGGTCTGCTTCTATCAAGCACATTGGTGGAATCCACGACGGGACTTAGGTGCTATTATGTGCAGCGTTGCAAGGCCTATCTTCTAGGTGCCTGGAAAAGTCAGAAGAACAGGGGTGCACTCCACAAAGCCGAGTTTCGCCCCCTACACCATGAATGGGGAGAGCACGAGAGCTGCCTAAGAACAGGACCCACAAAGCCAGCACGCTAGGCGGGGAGCCACCTAAGCTTGCCAATGGGAGATGCCGACACGAGGGATGTGCGCTAAGACCCACCCCTCTCCCAGAGTCAGGCGCCTAAGACAAGGCTGCAGGGAGGTAGCGATCTCTGCTATGAGTCATGACCGGGGCGGGGGGAGAAGCCATTTGGCTGCTTAAGTTGTGCATAGGGCTCGAAACAAAATGGGGGGGACGGAAGAAACTCCCTTGTCACCTTCAGCCTAGTGGACAGGGTACTCACCCAGGATGTGGGAGGCCCCTAGTTACAGAGTCATCTTAACTCCTTCTCTGGCCCCATTAATAGTTAATCAGTTAATTGTTTAATTAAAGTGGAACAGCTTCAACAGGAGAGATTGAAGGAGACCCAGTGCTTAGGGCACTCACTTGAGAGGTGTCAGATCCCTGTTCAAGCCCCTTCTCCTCAGGAGGAGGAGGGACTTGAACCAGGGCGAGGGGGGTCTCCCATAACCCAAGAGAGTACCCTAACCACTAGGTTACAGGTTATAAGGCTCTGCCTTCTTGTCCCCCCCACCTCCTAGCTAATAATAAATGGAGATATACCTATCTCATAGAATGGGAAGGGACCCCGCAGGGTCATCGAGTCCAGCCCCCTGCCTTCACTAGCAGGACCAATTTTGCCCCAGATCCCTAAGTGGCCCTCTCAAGGATTGAACTCACAACCCTGGGTTGAGCAGGCCAATGCTCAAACCACTGAGCTATCCCTCCCCAGCTGTAGTGTGAACTCACCTGCAGGACCCAATCTGGCAGGCAGCCTCTGAACATGCCTACTGGATCAGGCCCCTGTGACTTAGGGAGCCAAACACCTCTCGTCCCTGGTTTGTAACGGCTCCCGGGCATAGGTGGCAGCGGTCAATGGAACTGATGCTGCTCACAGAGTAGTTAGAAGGTGCATTTCTTTTATGGAACTATCCTTCCCCACCCCCCAAAATCTAAGGTACTAATATGGCCCAAACACCTACCACGAGGCAGTACTGCACATGCTCAGGCAGGAGACAGATACCTGGGTGCCTAGATTGAGGTTGCAGTGTGCATGCTCAGAGGAAACCCTCCCCCTCCGTCCCTCTGCCCCCCCCCCCCCCCCCCCCCCCCCCCNGGTACCAAGTGCGGTTAGGCGCTTACAGAGTTTGGTGGCAGCTGAGCGGGAGCTTTGGAGAATTGCAGCAGTGCCTAAAATCACAACCTAGATGCCAATGTACCTTCAAGGTTCTCACTCTTTACCCCTCCTCCAGATTATTAATAAACAGCACATGGATTAAAATTGTAGATGATACTAAACTGGAAGCTGTTATTAACATCAGTGAGGGACAATGAAATTATTCCAGGAGATAGAGGTTAGGAACCAAGAAAAGCATTTAAAAAAAAGAAAGAAATTCAGCAGACAAATATACATCCTGATACACCAGAGGAAGATGTACTTGGAGGAGAGAGATTCTGAGATTAGAAAATACACTAACTCAGCACCTGACATGCTGCATCTTCATTTTTCATGTTGCATTTTGCCGGGGCCAAGTACCACACACTGGTTTGGTTTTGTATTATTTTTTTAAAGATAAATTTTGTCAGAGAACTTTTTTATTAAAAGCAGCAAAGAATCCTGTGGCACCTTATAGACTAACAGACGTTTTGCAGCATGAGCTTTCGTGGGTGAATACCCACTTCTTCGGATGCAAGACAGGTACTGTCTTTTTATTAATTTTCAATTTGTAGCACATTACCTCTCACGGCAATTTCCAATAGCCCCTGTTTGTTCAATTACTACAAAACAAAAGTCGTTTCTGCTCCACACTTACGCAGGAGATTGGTTGAACTGCCTTCAAAGTGAGTGATGCTGCCTGACATTTCTGGAGACTAACAGCATTCATCTCATGCATTGTTAATTACTCCAGGGGGCAGTGTAAAGGCATCATTGGAAATTTCCTTATTAGAGCTGTGGGTTTGGTTTTCTTTAAACCACACAGTTGGGAAGGGGGAGGCCCCCTTTTTTTCAATCCCATCACATGTGCAGTGTTGCTTAATAGCACCTTAATGTTCTCATTTTTCCCCCCAGGCTGCAAAATAGCACTGGTTTATTGATCTTTTTCCTCTTTCTACAGCTATGAATATCATCAAGAAAAAGTCAATTTCTAACTGAAAATTAAATTGCTTTCATATTCTATTTAGCTTTTGCAGTGCCAAGGAAACAGATGACCGGTGAAGGAATTTCATCTGCCATAAACCTAAGTAAACAACAAGAGAATGTGTTTGAACACAATCCACACCGGGAAAGGAAACCCTGGGTTGACCACACTTTGGGTATTTGATTTTGTGCATGCGCCTTTTAAATTCTCCCAACCACGAGTTCCCTATGTTGGTTGTTAGATACAGTTCCTTGGTGCTTAACGTTAACTTGAGTTGTGGCATATTTATTATTTGTACTAAAATAGCACCTAGAGGAAACCATCAAGAGCCAGGCCTCCTGCTGCTACAAACACACAGAAAAAGGCAGTACCTGTCCTGCCCTGAAGAGCTCACAATCTAAAACAGGCAAAGAGTGGGCGAGAGGAAGGATTATTATCCCCATTTCATAGATGGAGAACTGAGGCATGGGGCAACTGAGGGCTTACCTGTATGCAGAGTTGCACCAGTTTAAATAAAGGTGTGACTTTAAACTGGATTTAAGATGGTGCAAAAGGCTGTGTGAACACTCATTTCAGTTTAAGCCAGCCTTACTTGTTCAATTTAAGCTAAACCCAAGTTTAAGCTCCACTGAAATAAAGCACACTCAATCACCTGCATGTCCACCAATGTTATATATGCCATCGTGTGCCAGCAATGCCCCTCTGCTATGTACATTGGCCAAACTGGACAGTCCCTACGTAAAAGGATAAATGGACACAAGTCAGATATCAGGAATGACAATATACAAAAACCTGTAGGAGAACACTTCAACCTCCCTGGACACACACTAGCAGATGTTAAGGTAGCCATCTTACAGCAAAAGAACTTCAGGACCAGACTCCAAAGAGAAACTGCTGAGCTTCAGTTCATTTGCAAATTTGACACCATCAGATCAGGATTAAACAAAGACTGTGAATGGCTGGCCAACTACAAAAGCAGTTTCTCCTCCCTTGGTGTTCACACCTCAACTGCTAACAGAGGACCTCACCCTCCCTGACTGAACCTCGTTATCTCCAGATTGATTCTTGCCTGCATATTTATACCTGCCTCTGGACATTTCCATTACATGCATCTGACGAAGTGGGTATTCACCCACGAAATCTTATGCTCCAATACATCTGTTAGTCTTAAAGGTGCCACAGGACTCTCTGTTGCCTCAAACGAAAATGTCCATACAGGAGTCTGTCCTAGTTAGACCAGGTGAAAAGTGAACCCAGACGGCCCTAAACAACTTGGCCACAGTCACATGGGGCAGGCGTGGCAGAGCCAGGAATCGAACCCTGCTCCCCCCAGTTCCCAATCCAGCGCCGTAACTTCAAGATCACCCTTTCGTTGAATTCTGCCTCAACATTATTCCCATTTCACAGCTCTAGAGACTGAGCTCAGTGCCCAGATTTGGATCCTACAGGCGGCAGAGTGCTTTGCTGCACGAGGCCCTTCTGGAAGGCAAAATAATTATTGTAAATGAAGGAAATCTCTGCTCTGCTGTTCCTGCTTGGTTCTAGCAACTTCTATTGGCAAAGAGCTAATTAACTGCCATTTGGACAGCTGCTGACCTCCCTCTGTCAATAGCCCTTTAACGCCATGCGTGGGGCAGGGCTGTGGGATTTTCTACCTTCTGAAAATTTTATGGATCGTATGTGGAAATTCCCGCTCCCCCCTCCCAGCTCAGATGCTAAGGTCAGTATTACCT
>QXTE01000030.1:10039295-10120276 GCA_003942145.1 Platysternon megacephalum | reverse complement strand
CTAACAGAGGACCTCACCCTCCCTGACTGAACCTCGTTATCTCCAGATTGATTCTTGCCTGCATATTTATACCTGCCTCTGGACATTTCCATTACATGCATCTGACGAAGTGGGTATTCACCCACGAAATCTTATGCTCCAATACATCTGTTAGTCTTAAAGGTGCCACAGGACTCTCTGTTGCCTCAAACGAAAATGTCCATACAGGAGTCTGTCCTAGTTAGACCAGGTGAAAAGTGAACCCAGACGGCCCTAAACAACTTGGCCACAGTCACATGGGGCAGGCGTGGCAGAGCCAGGAATCGAACCCTGCTCCCCCCAGTTCCCAATCCAGCGCCGTAACTTCAAGATCACCCTTTCGTTGAATTCTGCCTCAACATTATTCCCAGCTCACAGCTCTAGAGACTGAGCTCAGTGCCCAGATTTGGATCCTACAGGCGGCAGAGTGCTTTGCTGCACGAGGCCCTTCTGGAAGGCAAAATAATTATTGTAAATGAAGGAAATCTCTGCTCTGCTGTTCCTGCTTGGTTCTAGCAACTTCTATTGGCAAAGAGCTAATTAACTGCCATTTGGACAGCTGCTGACCTCCCTCTGTCAATAGCCCTTTAACGCCATGCGTGGGGCAGGGCTGTGGGATTTTCTACCTTCTGAAAATTTTATGGATCGTATGTGGAAATTCCCGCTCCCCCCTCCCAGCTCAGATGCTAAGGTCAGTATTACCTAATTTTAAAAAAAATGCAGAATTTGGTGACAGGAAGGAAACATTCTAACCATTCCAGGCTTAATGCCAGATTCTCCAGGATCAGATAAGTCGAACCAAATAATGCATGGGATGTATGCCCTGATTCAGCAAAGCATGTATGCATGTGAGCAGCAGTCCTGCTGACTAGTGTTCCCTAATCAGGTGGCCTAACATGGCTGAGCAGCAGAGCCCCATTAAGTTTGAGAGGACAAAAGAATCTGCTAAACCTATCTGCTGGCCTTGGTTTATTTCAACAGCAGCACTATCTAAACCAACCTATAATGTGCCTCTTCAGAGATTTCCAACTTGAACACTAAGGTCCATATTCAACTAAATATTTAAGCAGAGGCTTAGCTTTAAGCACATGAGTAGTGCCACTGATTTCCATGTGGCCACTTGTGCTCAAAATAAGCACATTTAAATGCTTTGTGAAATCAGGGTCCAGATACATTATTTTGGCATATTTATTAGAGGCAATATGATCAGCTACACAAAAATAACCTCTTATCTCGCTGAGCAGACCCAGTAGGGACTTAGAAGAGGCCAATACAGAAAGAGCATTTTTCATTTAGTTGTCTTCCATAGTGTGCTTACAAGTGGCATGAAAACAGAATAACTGCTCCACTGAAACAACTCTGATTCAATCAATACTTCACATCAGCATTCTGCTATCTTGGCAGGACTTTGGTCAAGTTTTGCTCTGTTGCACCTGTACATCCCCACTGGACTGGTTGTAACTTCAATAGATCCAAATGTAGCTCTGTGAAAGTGTGCCAGAATTGTAAGAAGATAAGTAAGTCGATGGCCATATTTAGTAGTGACAAGTTGAGTTTTCATATTACCATATTCATTAGTCTTCCGTTACTTTTCCACCCCTCGTTACTCCTTTTTGGAGCATTCGCTACCACTATGAACATGCACAACCATTAGATCATTCGCATTATTGGATGGCAATAGGGAAAGCACTAATAGTCATTGCTGCACTTTACAGACATTGTAGATTGCTGGAGTTGCATACATTGATTTTCGGATGCGAACGAGATGTCTCATTAAACTTATGGTGCATTTATGTAATAAAATAAATATCAGCTATAAAATATTCTAAGTACAAAATGCCCAGTTTGGATCTTGGAACCATACATGCATATTCAGGAAAAAGGGAATTGACTATAGGTTTGAGAAGAGTGTGTTACCTGCTCTTCCACCACAAGCCTTCCCACCATCTTCTCTAAGTAAGTTAGCCCAGATATACACATTTAGTCCTACACACTTGCTTAGTGACCCCAGAAATGAGATGTGGGTGACCCAGTTGGAACAACTCAGCCCTGAGCACTTGCTATACGTATGTCTCTGTGTGTAATAAGCATATCAAGAATGAAATTTCATCAACTTAAGCAGACCTTAGTGAAATATGCAGAATTCTCCACAGGATGACTAATCAGCTAGACGCTCTGACTCCATGTGATTTTATGCGTCTTTTAGTGGACTCAGAAAGCCAAATGCAAAACCTGCTGCACAGAGCCATAACACTGACTTGGGGTCATATGTTGAAGAATTGTGGGTCACAAATCAATGAATGGTGGACACTCATCCATAGCAGAACCATCATAAAGGGAAGTAATTTTTCAAAAAAATAGCTTCCCTGCAAGCAGAATTATATATTGCACATTGCAATCTGTTTAACCAATCCAGGACTTCTCTTTCAAGATGCCTCAGTATCCAGGGGCGGCTCCAGGCACCAGCGCAGCAAGCAGGTGCCTGGGGCGGTTGCTGTGAGGGCGGCAGTCAGGCGGCCTTCGGCGGCATGCCTGCGGGTGGTCCGCCGGTCCCGTGGTTTCAGTGGCAATTCGGCGGCGGGTACGCCAAAGGCGTGGGACTGGCAGACCACCCGCAGAAACGCCGCCGAATCTGCATGACCGCGGACCGCCCGCAGGCGCGCTGCCAAAGGCCGCCTGACTGCCGTGCTTGGGGCAGCAAAAAACATAGAGCCACCCCTGTCACTATCAATGGAGTTATATTTGAGTTCACTACACGCCGGCTCTGCTGCAGAATGGGCAGTGTTCATTTATCACTATGGGTAAGTCAGACAATGATACAGGTCTGTCTCATCTTACGCTGGGGTTACGTTCCGCAGTTAGCGCGTAAAGTGAAAACCGCGTATAGTCACAATTACATTGAGTGTAATGGCGGGTGGAATCTACAGGAACAGTATTTAAATTGTTATTTTTCTCTTTTGTTGTTGTTTTTTTCTTGTTTTTGCCGACCGCGTAAAGCCGAAATCGCGCATGTTAAATGCGCGTAAGATGAGACAGACCTGTAATTCAATATAAAATTACTGATATCAATTAAAAAGAATCTATAATACAGATGGGGCACAAACCAAAAGCCTAAATCGAAACTGCCTCAAGTTCTGGGGAAGTTCAGTCCTAGATCCAAGCTCTGCAGCTTTTACCTTCTTTGTTTTAAAAACAGTTTCAGATCCCCACGTGTGAGGGTAAGCAGAATGAAATTATTGCATACAAGAGGTCAGAGGAAGTGGCAGTATTTAGTGGCCTGTCCCCACATTGACACCAGAAGCACACTGCTATTCAAATCTGGCATGCCACAACCTACAGTATGCGGCATGGTGCAATCGAAAAACCAGATTATGACATGTTCTTTATCTTCACGTAGCCATGAGATGCTGCAATCCCTACAGAAAATACTGCAACAACAATACTTGGGTAAAATGCAGTATTGAGTTACAGGCGAGCATCATTATTTGTGGTGCTTGTCACAGAATCGCAGTGTGAGAGAAATTCAGGCAAAGGGGCTGATACGGTTCAGTACTGGATTTCCTAGTGACACACCGGGCCCGATTTTCAAGTCAGCATAGCACACTGGGGGGGTTTACAATGGGAATGGCTGGGTGCTGAGCATCCTTCAAATCTGGCCTCAGCTGCAGATGACCTGGCCCAGATGTTTTGATTTTCACAAGTGTTGTGAACCTACAACTTCAGGTGCTCAGCACCTCCAGATGTCTGAGCCTTATTCACTAGCCCGTTGGCTGATGCACTTTGTGCGTGGAGTAAACAATCTCCAACTGAGAGCGGCTAATGTTATGCTGGTTCAGATTATGTCCAACAGAGAAGTTAACAGAAAAGCCATGCTGGACTGGACTGGTCAGAACATAGACAGTAAAACATGTACATGGTAATGGAGCCAGGGATTAGCTATAATTTGCCATCAATGGAGATATAAGAAGTCCTGCCCATAACTACAGCTGTACGTACAGATCAGTCACAAAGTAAGGCAGCGGTCCATGGAACTGATGCAGCTCACAGACTAGTTAGAAGGTGCATTTCTTTTATGGAACTATCCTTCCCCACCCGCCAAAATCTAAGGTACTAATATGGCCCTTGTCGTCAGATGTTCGGCTGTGTGTGTTCTCCCTGTGTGCTGTCCCAGCTCTGCGCAGATAGCTGGCACGGCGGATCCCGAGCGAACCCCCAATGACCACAAAATCCATTAAGGTGCGGAGGCGCTTGGTCAGGTTTATTGTCAGCAAACCACAGTCCTAGCTCCCCGGATCAATGTCTACAGTTACACTAGCACATGTACATCTGTGACAATGGACGCAGCTCAGTCAGTGGAGGGACTTTCCATTGCCCCCTCAGCTGGACAAAGACTCTCTCTCTGAGATACATCATTATACACCAATACAAACAAGTGACATATCACCCTTGACATATCAGGGCGCCACCCTCTGATGTATTAGGGTTCGATCAAAACATCTCTATTCATCATGCTGTCATCCTGACCTTCTCCTTAAAATGGGTCAGCATATTCCTGTTGTCTTTGGGAAATGTATCTGTCGGCGTGTTCTGGTACCACCCTTCTGGAATGTGCTTGCGTGAGTGCTCTGTGCCTCGCATCTCTTAGGAATATGTGTTTTTGCAATATCAGCCCTATGCTTGCCAAATTCTTTGCTACTCCTCGCACCTATATTGTGTCACTACCACCCTGCATGCCTTGCAGCGGGCTGCAAAGGATCAAAATGAGGGAGTACGGAGCTGAACTGTCTATTGCCGCAGACTCCGTGTGCACTGCTTGGTTATTTTCCCAGCAGCCAGATCAGTGCAGTGACAACAGGAAGCAGGACTTCATTCCCAATGTGCAATTAGGTACACAATAGACTATATTACTATTTATATGAGCTGCGGCATGCTCTTGCAGTCTCCTAATACCACCTGCCTTTGAGGATTGCCCTGTTTTCAAATATTTAAGAAGTACCGTTAGCAGCACAGTCAGCATGCTGCCTTCACTCCTCAGCACTGTTGCTTCCAGGAACCACAAAGTCTTCTAAGCTGGTTGAGAATGAAACCTCGGGCCCTATTTACACATCTCAGAACTAATCTGTAACGTATTTCCAGCTTCTACTTCTATTCCCTGGGACTCAGAGAAGGGTGAAAATCAAAGGCAGATCACCTGTTCTAACAAAGTGATAATCATCCATAACAAGGACAGTCAGTGCCTAGTTAGATCTTCACAAACTGCACTAATGACCGTGAATCACAAGGATTTAGAATGCATGCTCATTTAGGAGATCAGACAGGCTAGATGCAGCCAACTACCTAATTACGTATAGGGTGTACGATAACCAGGATAACTGCTGATCAAAGGTCAAATCGATGCGTGATTTCCTCAGCCCATAATTGGAATAAGAGCATTCATTACCCTCTTACCTACTGCAACTGAACTAAAACTCACAAGAACAAATCATGCAGCTTGTTTTAGATGTACATGCACAGCCAAGTTCTCACTGAACACTTCCAGTAATCCATACTGTCATTTGCTAACTGCACATGTGCTTCTTTATACATCACTTTACCAATGGACACATATCTTCTGAAATCGATTAAATTCGAATGAACCAGGAACACAGATGACAGGCTACTCTGTTAATACTGATACAGGATGATTTCCCCTCAAAGTCCTGATCTAAAACTACTGTACTTTATAATTTTTTATTATACTTTCAGTGTAAGACCCCAAATATGTTACATATTTGGGGTCTTACACTGAAAGTATAATACAAAATTATAATGAAAGTACACCTATTCTCTTTAAAGAGCAGTTTCTTGCACAGAGACGTGTATGTTAACATCAAACCATTGCATACATGCTACAGGTTTACTGACTGTGGATGCTTTAACTCAGCAGCCATCTTGTGGACGTGCCCTCCAAAGCACTCTAAGAGTTATACCTCCCCCACAAAACTCTTAGACGTCCTCAGCCAAACCAGGCTCTGCTGTCCACTCCACTGACTTCCAGGGAGTAAGGCCAGTTCAAACCAGAGCTTCCTATTATTACATTATTATTCAACTCTCTCCTAAAGACTTCTGCAAAGTCCACAATAAGACCGCTGATGCTGTTAACTAAATAAACTCCACCAATGTATCACTGGAAGATGCCCAGATACCCAAGTGATGGGCACACTATACAAATTCAAACAGAATAAAATAGACTTAGCTATTCTTTCTTTGGAATTTCCTGTGTGTTCTCTCTTCTATGGGCCCAATTCACTTTTACACTACGGCCTCATTATAGCATTCTGGCAGAATAAAGAGGCCATAGTGTAAATGAGAATCAGGCCCTGTATGTTTCTCTTGGATATTTTAAGTTCTTCTGAGGTTTCCATTGTCCATGATGCCAAACATATTGTCATCATAAAGGCAACAAAAGCGAATAATATTAACCCATGTGTTGTGTCTTAAATTATACCAGCAACAACATTGCTCTCCTTACACCACATTTCAGGGAGAGAGCACTCTGACACTTCGCTCCTCGCTAGCAACTTCTCAGCATCTTCCAGTTTTAATTGTTCTTGGTAAGTCTCAGCAAGTCTTTTCTGACTGCTTAACAACCTGATCCGATCTTCTTAACATCCTCATTTCAGACACATTTTACACTTATTACCAAAGAGGGCTCATTGTGTTTGCAATGGGATGCACTCACCTCTCAGGAGCACCCCCTGGTCGAGTGTGTGCAGGCCTGCACTTTCTCTCCCTGTAGCCCTTCTTGGGCTTAGGTCCTTAATTAGTGCTGTAGTCTAGCAATGGTCTCGGCCCTGGTATTGAGACGTACTCCAGGGCTTCCCCCCAGAGGCAATGTCCTCACCCTCTCTGGGTGTTTCAGGCCCCAGCTCTCCTGCTGGACCACTAAAGTTGCCCTTCTGGGGTGCCTCAAAGGCCAGGCCACTTCCCCCAGTGGCTAATGGGGGCAGGGGGACTTGGACCCTCCCATTACTCCAGGTCCCAGCCCAGGGACCCTGTAGATAGCAGCCATCCACCATGTCCCTTTATCCAAGCCACGCCACTGCTCTAATTCCCTGGGCCGCGGCTCCACATTTTCGTCACCCTTACCTCAGGGCCTTGTCCTGATGGAGTCCCAGCAACCAGCCCAAAATGCCTTCTTGCTCTCCCCGGCTTCTACCAGCACTGCTCTGTCCAAGGTCCTGAAGCTCCCTCAGCCAGCCAGCACCTACACTCCTCCAGCTCCGGCAAAGAACGGATCTCACTCTGACCCTGCAGCTCTTCTTATACCAGCCTGCTGGGCCCTGATTGGCTGTGATCCACACAGCCGCTCTAGGCAGCTTGGAGAATCTTCTCCACTGCCCTTTTCTGGGGCAGGGTGTGGCAGGGCTCTGAGGCCTCCAGCAGGAAGCCTCAGAGGGTCTGGTACACCCTGTCACAGTGCTGAAGAGCTTCCATTTCTGACAGACACTATATGTCTTTCCAGGGATACCAAGTTGGCATGTCCATTTCTCTACAGAAAGTCTGTGGTAGAGCATATTTCAACAGCAGCCTTATCTGCGTCTGTCTATGTTGACAAGGAGATTTGCTTCTTTTGTCTCTTTCTAGTTCTCACATTCTCTATTACATAGTCATAACCATTCATCCTAAATCATCCTTGCTATTTAGCCTAACAAAGAGACGGTTAAGGTACGACTTGATAGGTCTGTAAGCATCTACCTGGGGAACAAATATTTGACAGTGGACACTTCAATTTAGCAGGCAAAAAGGTATAACAAGATCCAATGGTTGGAGGTTGAAGCTCTAGCTAAAGGCTGGCATTTCCATAGGGCCCAAGTTTTTCCTATAGGGTGATGTCATGGGCTCTCTCACATGTACTTCATGTTAAAACTCTGTGCATTCACAGCCCCTGCTGGCTGATGCAGCAGGTTAGTAACCCTTTGGTATATGGTAATCCAGCAGCAGAGTATTGCTGTTTCAAATTGGTGCCAGAAGAGCCCTGATTTTACCACAGTTAAATACACAGTGCTGTCAGCTTGCCTTTTCAATGTCACTGCAAATGGCCCAAATCCTGCTGATAAATACTATCTTCATGTACATTGTGTATACAAATGGAGCTGCACTTTCTTCCTTTGGGCTTGGCCATTCAAGATGCTATGTGGCGCTGGAAATTCACAGTACCTGGCGAGCATGACTCCTCTCACTCACACTGGCTGTACCCCATAGTATCCAAAACTGACTTCAATAGAATTTCCCCTGTGCAAGTGGAGAATTGGGCTCATTCGCAACCTATGAGTCCTGCTAAACTCAACAGCTCACAGGAGCTGCTCAGCATTTCAAAGGGGCTGCCTGCCCCCAATTGCCACTCAAAAGCGGTTCTGTTTTTGTTAGCGGTACGGAGGACAGTGGACTATACACAGGGACCAGCACTCAGAAGCTACACATGCCTATCACACCATGTGGTGTACCTCATCCAGTGCACTACAAATCCCCATAACTACTATGTGGGTGAAACCAGACATCACTATGCTCTTGAATGAACTCACATAGAAAAATGATAAAAGACAAAAGCACCCTATCACCTGTGGGTGAACACTTTTCACAAAGCGATCACTCTAACACTGACCTCTCAGGCCTTGCCGTGAAAGGAAACCTTCAAATGACAACCCTGGGAGCTTAAATTCATAACTTCGCTAGGCACTAAAAATCATGGTCTTAATAAAGACACTGGATTTATGGCTTATTACAATCTGCAAGCCACTAACTCCTCTTTTTTGTCTTCTGACGGCAGAAGTGTTAATGGTCTCTTCAAATGTGTGTTAACTACTTATGCTTTACAATCTGTTACACCTTGCATTTAGTTGCAACGTACCTTTCCCAGACCTGAGGAAGAGCTCTGTGCAGTTCAAAAGCTTGTCTCTCTCACCAACCGAAGTTGGCCCAATAGAAGATATTACCTCACCCACCTTGTCTCTAAGAAGTAGAAGTGTTATTTTTCTGAACTCACAGCTCTTTATCTAGTCTAATGACACATTTCACATCCTTGTTGCTACAGAAACAACACAGGAGCTTGCTTAAAACTTACAGTAGCAGTTCCATGCTCAGAACTGCCCTGCATCTTCAGAGCAAGCAGTGGTTTAACCCCAGAGTCAGCATTTCTCATTTTCACAGGACCCAGGGGACAGAGCAACAAGAAGGGACAGCTCACCAGAGGCTCTGATTTGAACATACAATCTCCCACTCCAAGCAGGGTTGTAGTGGATGGTGCTAAGTTAATCCACATTGACACCAGGCTGTCACAAGTCTTTACTACTTGGAAAAAAATGCAACTAAACTTAAAAAAAATACAGGTCATGCAGGATACCTTTGAGGTTTCTCCAAACTACCTCATCCTCAATTCTCTTCAGCACAAGCCCTCATCTCTCTCTGAGGCAAACACCCTTCTTTTAAGGTGCTGAGCCTCAACAGGTCCAGCTATGCTTAACTAGCTCTCAGCTGGTAGTACTTCCCTGGGCTGCAGCTGAATCCTGGCTGGGAATTAGCCTGGGCTTTCAGGGCTTGTTGGCAAGCCCAGTAAAGTATTGTCTTAGGGATGCCACAGTGGCAGGGCTGGGGTAGGGTATAAGCATCCCTCCCAGGAGCTGCCAAAGACCCGTGAAACTCAAGCATTGGGTTGCACCTTTAGAGCTTGCATGCGGCACGCTGTGCACGGTTGTTGCACAGCATCTGCTATCTCTGTGATTCTGCCACGTGGTCCCATGTCACTAATGCTTCCACTGGGAAGATCTGATTTAGGGAACAAATCCACACAACGTTTCTTCTGCAACAATGCAGCGAGCCAAACTGGCTCCGTGACCACAGCATTAGACGGTGAAAGCCAGTCCCCCCCCTCTCCATCTTCATCCCTACCCGAAGACAGGACTGGACTCTGCCTAGAGCCTATCAGCATTTCTGCTTGATCAGCTGGCAGGCATTATTCCACAAACATGTCCACTACCTTCCCTAGTCTCTTATGGCCGGGCTAGTTGGTTTGCTAGCTCCACAGAGCGCTGCTTTCTGGTAGAGAAGTAAAGCCAAGCAGACATGTGGGATCAAGCCCTATGCCATTTTATTAGCAGGGGCTCAGTAGCCTGCTTCATAGTCTGGATCAGCTCACACACTGCTGACCGAGCCCACCAGCAATGCTAGGGTTAAGTGCCACAGCGATATAGGGCCTTCAAGGAACTCTATTAAGTACTGTTCCGCCCCAGTCAGCAGGAAATCACGTTTTCCCACAGGCCGGTTTTAGGCACAAGCACCTCAAGCAGCAGCTGGGTCCTTAATGAACCGCCGGCCTGCACTGATCTAGCAGCTCGCAAGCTGACTTGATCTCACACTCGGACAGCATGACAAAAAACTCTCAAGACTGGAGGGGTAGAAAACTCACAGCTTGATCCATCCTCTGCCTGCAAAGTGTGAGGCTGGCCACATTTGCCTCCACAGCAGCACAAAGCACGACAAACTAGGCCACCGGTCTAGCAGAGCAGCAGCTTCTTAATCTTTGCCCAGCATTCTTTACCATCTCCGATATTATCAGTGAGCTCTGGAGGCTTTTCGTTTGCTGTATTTCTTAGCAAGGAAGATCCCTAATGATGGTCAAACACCAAACAATATTTTTCACGAGCAGCAATTGGTCACTGTTTGCAATTCCATTACTCACCATGCTCTTGAACAACTATGTTGTGCCTAACACTGGAGTGGAGAGTTTTGGGGCATCATACAGACAAGGTTTATTTTCTTCCTTCTAAGGTTCTAAAATATTATTCAGTGTGAATTATAGAAAAATATAGCAATGGTATCTTGGATCAGGTCACCTGCAGGGACTGAACCTTAGACTCTTGGATCTAAAAGCACAATTCTCTACTGCTTGAGCTAAAGGACTACATCCAATAACCCATCCACAGCATAATACTCACAAACCTCCATATATTGTCCCTAGAGTGGCTAGACAGGAGCCACACAGGTAATGTACCGTAGATTAGCATACAGAAAAACACAGCCTCTTAACAGATCTCTCGTTACCTATGCACCAACAAGTGTACTTTCAAAATTGTGCATCTCTCATTTTCGCTAATCAGAATTCTGGCTGTGTGGTTTTTAAAAAAATGTTATACAGGCTACATACATCGTTACAGGTCTGTCTCATCTTACACTGGGGTTACGTTCCGCAGTCAGCGCGTAAAGCGAAAACCGTGTATAGTCAAAATTACATTGAGTGTAATGGTGGGCAGAATCGCCCGCACTACAGAAACAGTATTTAAATTGTTATTTTTCTCTTTTTTTTTGCTTTTTTCTTGTTTTTGCCTACCGCATAAAGCTGAAATCGCACATGTTAAATGCGCCTAAGATGCGACAGACCCGTATTGCTATTACCGCTTCTTGAATGCCATTAGTGTACTCAGTGTTGCAAAAAGAAGAGGGAAATGTGGTCCTTGCCCCCAAGGAGGTTACAATATACNTGCTATTACCGCTTCTTGAATGCCATTAGTGTGCTCAGTGTTGCAAAAAGAAGAGGGAAATGTGGTCCTTGCCCCCAAGGAGGTTACAATATACAGGGAAGTTTTCCCTAGCTGCCCATTTTCTTTCTTCAAGGTTGTCCATGCCATAACTGTCACTTGGGGTCTCCCAAAGCAGCCCATAAGTAGAGGAGGGATCAGCACCTGAGAGCAGCCGCTAGTTCTCTCTTGGCAGAGGCCGGATCAGTTCATGCCACACATCTATAGTGTTTGACAAAGGCTTGTGTTCAAACGGAGGTGACTGCCTGATGCATTTCCTCTGAAGCCTCTTCTTTTCTGCCCATGACGAACTCCCCAGAAATGAGTCTGCTACAGCCTTAGCGAAGAGGCATGAGGCTTTTAGCTCATGCAGCATATAGAGGCTCAGGCATTTAGCTCCAAAGGTCCCAGGTTTGATCCTACCCGCTGATGACTGGGGTATGTCAGTGTTACACGAGAACACTCTACTAACAAGTGTGCAGTAAGTGTGAACCTCCCCCCAGTTTTACATTTTTTAAATAAAAAGCTGGAACCTAAGTAAGCCATTACTAAAATGAGTTACGGACAAATACGGCAGGGAGCCAGTATGTTATTCTACTGCACACTCATCAGCAAACAGAGACTTTCTAGCTTTAATTGAATAATACAATTATACCTTTGATCTTAGATGAAGGCAAAATATCACACTAAGTAAAGTTAATTTAGAAAGAAATGTGACATGCCCTGCTGTCAAACCAAGCTGTCCACTTCACTGAGCAGTGACACTTTCAAAACCAATAAAGAAGAAAAATAAATTCAGATAATGAACTAAAGGTGAATACAGATAAGGAAGTATAATTCTGGTGTCAAAGCATTTGGCTAAATGCTACCCTCAGCATTCTGAATCAGCTAAGGGAACTGTTAAGACAATGAAAAGCATGTTGTTATGCCTAGCATTGCTTATTCCAGATATACTTGCTACATAACAATGCATGCCACTACAGAAATTATTTAATTTGGCACATAACTTATATCCAAGAGTTTTAAAAGAGTTGGTTGAGGAGTTCGCTGGACTGTTAATGTTGATTTTCAATAAGACTTGGAACACTGAGGAAGTTCCAGAAGATTGGAAAAAAGCTAATATTGTGCCAGTTTTTATAAAGGGTAAATGGGATGACCCAAGTAACTACAGGCCTGTCAGTCTGACATTGACTTCAGGCAAGATAATGGAGCAGGTGATACAGGTTTTAATTAACAAAAAACTAAAGGATGGTAACATAATTAATGCAATTCAACATGGGTTTATGCAAAACAGACCCTGTCAAACTAACCTGATATCTTTCTGGGAAGAGAATACAAGTTTGGTTGATAAAAGTAATAGCGTTGACGTAATATACTTAGACTTCTGTAAGGCATTTGACTTGATACCACACAGCATTTTGATTAAAAAACTAGAATGAAATAATATTAACATGGCACAAGTTAAATGGATTAAAAATTGGCTAACTATAAGTCTCAAAATGTAATTGTAAACAGGGAACCATCATCAGGTGGGTGTTTCCGGTGGGTCCCAAAGGGATCGGTTCTTGGACCTACACTATTTAATTTTTTTTTTAATCAATGACATGGAAGAAAAGGTAAAGTTATCACTGATAAAGTTTGCAGATGACACAAATTGGGGGAGTGGTAAATAATGAAGAGGACAGGTCACTGATTCAGAGTGATCTGGATCCCTTGGTAAACTGGGTGTAAGAAAACAATGTGTGTTTTAGTACAGCTAACTGGAAATGTAGACATCTGGGAACAAAGAATGTAGGCCCTACTTACACAATGGGAAACTATCCTGAGAAGCAGTGACTCTGAAAAAGATCTGGGAGTCATTGTGGATAATGAGCTGACCATGAGCTCGCAGTGTTAATGTGTGACCCAAAGAGCTAATGCAATTCTGGGATGCATAAAGAGGGGAATCTCAAGGAGGAGTAGAGAGATTATTTTACCTCTATATTTGACACTGGTGAGACTGCTGCTGAAATACTCTATCCGGTTTTGGTGCCCACAATTCAAGAAAGATGTTGATAAATTGAGGAGGGTTCACAGAAGAGCCACGAGAATGATTAAAGGATTAGAAAACATGCCTTATAGTGACAGTCTCAAGAAGCTCAATCTATTTAGTGTAACGAAGAGAAAGTTATGGGGTGACTTGATTACAGTCTAAGTATCCACATGGGGAACAAATATTTAATAATGAGCTCTTCAATCTACTAGAGATAGGTATAACACGATCCAATGGTTGGAAGTGGAAGCTAGACACAAACAGAGTGAAAATAAACCATATATTTTTAACAGTGAAAGTAATTAACCAATGGAACAATTTACCCAGGGTTGTGGTAGATTCCCCATCACTGACAATGTTTAAATCAAGATTGGATGTTCTTCTAGAAGATCATCTCTAGGAATGATTTTGGGGCAGGTCGCTGGCCTGTGTTATACAGGCGTCATACTAGATGATCACAGAGGTCCCTTCTGGCTTTGGAATCTATGAATCTATTGTCCTTAAGGAAAACAACAAACTTTAAGAAATGGATCTCAGTTGCATTATTAAATTCAAACCATTTAGGGCCAGATCCATCAGTAGAGCCTAATGTGTGCCACTGGAGCAGCGCAAAGCCGCCAGGGCATACCAGTGAATCTAGCCTTTACTTTTCATATGATGGAAAGGTACATTTTGGGTGACACGGACATGCATAAACCTTTGTGCCAGAAATCTGATATATTAAATGCCAAACGTGACAACTTATTTCAACATGGGGAAATGTTGCAGGTCACGTTTTAAAATACAACTGACGCGTTTAAAATCTAGAAAACGTGATACTAGGTTGTCATGGTTACAGGGCTAGCTGCTCCTTTGACCCCTCCCCAGCATACCTCATGTGTTAGACCTCTTGCCTTCACCTCTGATGGGGGTGGAATCCCACCATTCTCCACTCTCAGAATGGGTCCCTGGGCTCCTGCCCCGTGCACCACCCAGGGTTTCTCAGCAAGCTGAGCTAGGTTTGGGTACCTGCAACTCTTCCCTTTGGGTGCTGTGACCCATAACCCAAACAGACTGAATACAGTGACCCAGACAAAGTACTGTTTACTCTTAACAATAGGAACAAAGCATAACAAAAGAGGGGGGGAGGAGGATTTTAACACAATAAAGAAGCTACACGTATATCTGTCTTACCTAGAAATCTAGATACCATTAACTTAGGTTTGAACAGAGACTGGGTGGGAATGGCTCAGTCATTACACTAATTGAATCTATTTCCCCATGTTGAAGTAGCCTCACACTTTCATGTCAACTGTCCGAAATGGGCCATTTGGATTATCACTTCAAAAGTTTTTCTCCCCTGCTGTTAATAGCTTCTCTTAATTAATTAGCCACTTACAGTTGGTATGGCTACTTCCACCTTCTCATGTTCTCTGTATGTATAAATATCTTCTTACTGTATGTTCCATTCTATGCATCCGAAGAAGTGGACTGTAGTCCACGAAAGCTTATGCTCAAATAAATTTGTTAGTCTCTAAGGTGCCACAAGTACTCCTGTTCTTTTTGCTGATACAGACTAACACGGCTGCTACTCTGAAACCTAGAAATCTAGGTCGGCCTATTTTATTCCAGACATCCCAATCTTAATTCAGCCCTTAGCTCAACGCCCGTTCTCCCCCGCTTCAGGGAGCGCATCCCTTTATAAGCAGAGCCAAGTCCTTTATTTTCTCCTGTGACTCTTGCACCTGGTTAAACTGGTTTGGGCAGCTCACTTGGGGGATGGGGATAGACTTCAAAGAGGCTGGTTTTCTGCATTGTCTCAGGTGCCTGCAGAGCAGCTGTGCCAGATCATTGTTTCCCTTCCTGCATCTGTGCAGTCAGCTTCCGCCTGAATTAACCCGTTATATCCACACAGCAAACACCACAATAACTATCACGCAAAGCAATGGAACGTATAATATTCCTAAATGATTACAGGCAGCCCCATGTCCATCACATGGGAGATGGTGGGTTGGATCAAGTCCCAGTGTCTTTTCTTTCTATTCTTCTCTTCCTCAGGAGTATTTCTGTGGGTATTTGTTTTTGTTGCATTTTTCCTCTGAAAAGTGATTTACAACAATGGTAAATTTTACTCAGCATAGCTCCTTGGGCAAAATTCTGCCCCACTGAAGTCAGTGGGAGTTCAGTTTTGCCACTGACTTCAATGGAAGGTGAATTTCACCCCTTGTGTACAGTCAGTCATATCTTTAGTGACTCGAAAGTTTTACTGCTTCCTATTAGTACTGCAGTTAAGAAAGGGATTTGGATTCTATTCCTCCATGCACATCATTAGCAGAAGTGGGACATGAACAGGGGAGGGATAGCTCAGTGGTTTGAGCATTAGCCTACTAAACCCAGGGTTGTGAGTTCAATCCTTGAGGAGGCCATTTAGGGATCTGGGGCAAAAATCTGTCTGGGGATTGGTCCTGCTTTGAGCAGGGGGTTGGACTAGACCTCCTGAGGTCCCTTCCAACCCTGATATTCTATAATGATCCATCTCCCAGAAATCAATGGAAGCCTGATTTACATGAGGGCAGGAGCAGACTCTCAGAGCTTACCTGCAGTGAGTGCCTCTATTACTGGAGTGAGAAGAAAATAACCCACTTGTATTGCAAATTAAGCACATCTGATCTAGAGTCACAGAATCAAAGGTGAACCCCCAGGATGCTATTGTTCCACAATCACTTTTCAGAGCAGAATTGCACTAACAGGGAATTTTTAAACAAGGATTTGCTTGCTTAATAAATACAAAATGCTAATATTTACAGTCTGTTGAAAGGGGGATTAAAAGCACGGTCCTTGTTGGGAACTGATGTCGATGACAGCATATACTCCCTTTACACTGGACCTTGATCCTGCAATTAGCTTTGCATGGGTGAACCCATTGGGACAATATGTGGGAACACGGTTCCACTCACAAGGATCCGACTGCGGGACTGGGGTCTAAGTATGCTCCTGCTGATAGATATAAAGTGTGTGTTATGCATTGCTGTTTTATCGTATTTGCTTTTAACAACAGAACAGTTAAAATAAAATAAAAAACCAGCCATTTTGGCGCCAGATCTCACTGTTTGGAAGATGTTACAAATCTCTATTTCAATCTATTTGCTTTGTGGTTTTAACTAGGCATGGGTGCACCAATCTGGATAGAGTATGAATCAATTGGAAATGAATCCTCTAATGTTCCTTTCTTCTGACTCACAGGAAACAAGAGTTATTGAACTGTTTAAAAACCACTTTCAGTAGGAACCCACCAAGTCAACAGCTTTACTGCTTGCTAACAAAATGGCCTCTGCCCTCTCATGCTCTGTTAGATTGGCTAATTAAACTAGTTAGCTGGACCACAGTTCCATAAACTTGGGAATGGATTCACTTAAGTTACAAATTAGAAATAGGCTCAAGATGTCAAATCAGGGTCCAGCTCCATATTTTAACACGCCAGAAAGTTTGGAGGTTTGAATTTGGACCCATGTCTACTGCAAACTCCTAACATATTTTGAAGATCAACACATTGCATCCATTTTTTCTCCATTTGTCTCCACACTTCATGATTTCAGCCAAAAATAACATGAGCGGGTCTATCCTACGCAACACATTAATGCAGACACTTATTTAACACTGCAGTCTCTCTCCCACACATACACACCTTTCCATTTTTCTTTAAAAAACTACATAAAACAATAACAAGGAAATAAATGCCAAGATCACACTGATGCAATGTTATGGCTGAGGTTTGACATGCACAAAGTCATGCAAAATAGAAAAAGGCTATAAAGGGGCAGGGAGAAGGGGATAGCGATACAATGAAATTGAAGGGTGGGGGCAGGAAGAAAAGAGTCAGAACATGGGGTCATAAATTTAAAAAAAAAAAAAAAAAAAAAAAAGAGAGAGAGACACACACACAAGGAGGACTGTAAAAGGGACCAAGAGAAGATGCCTGCTACTAACTAGAATTCTTGTGCAAACCCTGGCAGTATATCAGCCCCATGTGAAATATTTTGATAGGAAGAATGTTAAGTTTGCAACTGAACAGGTTAAGTAGTTATCTTCTGTATGCATTGTAAATGGCTTGCTGCTTAACCTACATGCATACCTCTATAACAGGGGTAGGCAACCTATGGCACGCATGCCGAAGGCGGCACGCAAGCTGATTTTCAATGGCACTCACACTGCCGGGTCCTGGCCACCGGTCCGGGGGGCTCTGCATTTTAATTTAATTTTAAATGAAGCTTCTTAAACATTTTAAAAACCTTATTTACTTTACATACAACAATAGTTTAGTTATATATTATAGACTTATAGAAAGAGACCTTCTAAAAACGTTAAAATGTATTGCTGGCATGTGAAACCTTAAATCAGAGTGAATAAATGAAGACTCGGCACAGCACTTCTGAAAGGTTGCCGACCCCTGCTCTATAATGTAGCTCATGTGATAGGTAAAACTGCCCATTGTTTTGAGACCTCCCAAATTATTTAGGACAAGAAAATGGGTCAAGGAAAGAGTTTCCATCTCAACTTGAGCTTCCCTTATTTGTCTGCAGGTTAAATCAGGCATATAACATTACCTTATATATTTTTCTCTGTTTTCTTTTGGGTGAAAAATAAAGCACAGTCTCATCAAATTTATGAGTGCTGACATGACATGGCTTCCAAGACATTATGTTACATGCTTTTGTGCACGAAGAGCATGGTACATTGTACGTTAAAAGGTTACTGTGTGGAGCTGAAGAAAGTTACAGGTCATCTCTCATTCACACTGTAGTTCCCTTGGAAAAAGTCAACGGCAAACTGTTCTATGAATCCACTACAATGTATACTTCCTTCCCACTGAATATTTTCGGGGTAGAACCTCCAGTAACCATTATATTTTATGGATCTATGGGGAAGGGAAGGAAGGCAGTGTGATCTAATGGATGATGCACAGGACTGGAAACCATGGAATCCTGAGCCCTTTTTTCTATCAGTGTTTGCGGAGCAAGTCATTTAATCTCTCTGTTGAACCATTTGCAAAAATAGGGATATTACTGTATATTTAGATTTAAACAACAATGAAGAAAGCCTGTGCAAAAAGTCCTGGGAGTCCTAAAAATTAATTAGACTGACAATTGCAAATGATGACTGACCACCCAGTGGCAAAAAAAACAATCATATACACATAATGGTTTTCACTAAGTCAACCAATAAATCAAAGCAGCAAAACAGCCCTGTTAGGTTACCCCAGGAATACACACTCTGTTTGCTCCCCAACCTCCTGATAAACAATTAAAACGTAACAGTACTTTCCTACCATCCACAGGGATGCCATGTGGATTATTGTACAGCACTTCGAAGATTAATACCAATTAGTATTATTATAAAAGTAATTGTTATGCGCTGTAAGGATCAACGGGGGAAGGAGAATGGTCCAATGGGTAAGGTGCTAGCCAGAGTCTCAGGAACTGATTTTTCAGTTCACTGGCAGTTCTGGGGGAGAAAAAAAAAATTCAAAGAAAAAAATCTGTTCGGATTCAACCTAAAATAAAAATTTTTGGAAAATCAAAAGTCAGAAAAATTTCAGTTGAGCTCAAATCAAATGTTCTGTTCAAGCTGAAATGAAACATTTTGTTTCAGGAATTTTTTTTAAAAGCAAAGGAAATGAAGGGCTAGATTCCCAAAAATGATGGAGGAGTAGAAACAAACAGTCATTGGGCCAAAGAAAGAAACTCTAATTTGGTGGTTAGGGTACTCCCTGGTAGAGGGGACACCTAGGTTCCAGTCCCTGCTTCCACAGGAGAGACGAACATATTCCATAGCCCAGTGGCTAGGGGCCTCACCTGAGATGTGGGTTTAAGTCCCTGCTTCAGAGTGGAGATTTAACCCTGGGCTCCCATATACTAGGTGAGTGCCCTAATCATTGGACCATTGAATATAAGGGAGCAGCAGCACCACCTCCTCCTTGGTTTTTGTGAATGGAGCCTAAGTCCCTTTGGCAAACGTAGCCTGAAAAATCCAAACATTCTGTTTTGGAAACATCAAGGCAGTTTGACATTTCTGACTTTTTTTCTTTTTTCCTTTCAACCGAAACAATCAGCTGAAATCAATATGGCTTGCTCAATGTTTTGTTTGACTCAAATTGCTTTTTTTTTTTGGCAAAAACAATATTTGTGGCCGAAAAATTTCACCCAGGTCTACTCAGGAGCCCCAGGTGAAATTCTCTTCTCTGCCAAATGCTTCCCCTTTGTCTCTCCATGCCTCAGTTAAAGTGGGATGTGGTGAGGCTCAATACCTCAGACAGATACTATGGTGATGGGGCCATATATGTAGATAAGGCAGAACTTTTGAACTCACCCAGTTTGAGCCATTTTTATTTTTTAACATAGGTTTTCCTATTAATTGACATTAAGCAGTCACCACATTCTCAAATTTTCCAGTCAAAACCAGTCTTTTAAACGGATACAGACACAGCTTGCATCAATAACGCTTCCATGGTATTTTTTTATTTTTTAAAAACACATGCTGCTGGAACTGAAAATCCAGCTATAAAAGGCAGAAATAAATGTGCTGCTTGGCAGAGACTTTAAATGCCAATTTGCAGGCTGGAATAGGCTCTCTCCAGTTAAGTTCTAAACCCCAAAAACAAAAGTTTGCAACAGAAATGCTGACATACCCTTAGCTACCTCACTGAGGCACCAGTGGGTGCGATTACAACACAGCCAGACTAATCACATCATTTTACATCAATGCTAGGAAATCTCTCCCTACTCGAGCAGTTACATTATTCAGCTCCAGTTTCTAATATTGTTTTCAGAGTGGCGCTTACATTTTATATAAATTAATCTTTTCCCCCGATTAACGTGCAGTGTAGCATACGTGTCCCTCCAGACTCAGATGCTATCAGACACACAGAGCCACTACGGTCACTGCAATCTGCAAAACTAAAAACCAACAGCCTGGACCTTGAAAAGCAACTTCTTATCTGATTTGGTAACAAAGATTTAAGCTACCTTAGATGTAGGATTCCACCACTAGTAGTTATTTTCCTTCCCTTTTTTATTACTATTCCTGATTCTCCTCTTCATGTCACATTAAAAAAAAAAAAAGTTCCTACTGAGCAGCAGCAATGCATGTATGACTGGAGACTCAAGATGCAGAACTCCTAGAGCATACCTCATCTGCCAAGCTTGTGCGCCTTCCTGAATCAGGTGTGTTCCCACTTACATTGTCCCTAACATGTATGCCCTGCATTGGAAGGGCAGTGAAACCACTGGCCACAGGAACAGATGATTGCCATCTGTAAAGTAGATAGGAATTGAGACTTGGGAGGGGGAAAAAAATGCAAACCCAATTCTGGCCCACATTTCTCTTCCTGAGAAGGGCACTATTCTTTCCTCCCTGAGAATATGCCTATGTTCAAACTGTACAGTCTGAAACCTCCCCTAGTTCTGTGAAAATTCTGTGGAAGTCAAATGAAAAAGAAACATCCATGGTTTTTAAGGCAGACTGTTAAGGAGCAAAACACATCACTCCAAACTGGTAGAAGGATAAGCAATCTTCCTTGGATGGCATTTTGAAAAAGGTTGAATCAAGTAGTCAAGACAGAATGGAACTGATTTCTAGATTTAAAAAAAAAAAAAGGAGAGAGGATCATATTGAATCTCTTCCTCCGCCACAACTTTTCCTGCCAAAAAGAGTAAATCAGACCCTCCCAATGGTATCTTCCTTGCAGTTGGGAGAAAGAGTTTGCTAACAATTCATTTTCTTTGTGAAGCAGCAAAATGCTGCCGGCAAGTTTAAGCATCATAACTTTCTGCTCTCTCTGTCAGAGAGAGTTTGTAAACACTAGAATACACATTTTAACAGTAGTTTATATGAATTTATAATTAGAGCTGGTCTGGAAAAGAGATTTATCCACACCAAAAATTTAGTTTGTTAACATTTTCAGGTTTTCATTGAAAAACTAAACATGCAAAAACCCAAATCAATTCATATTTCAGCCACCAAAAACCACATTTTGTTTGGTTTAATTTTTTTGGTTACAGTTTGTGACAAAAATCCAGAAAAACTTAAATGAAGAAGTTCCATTTGTTCCCCAAGAGCCATTCTCTGTTAAAAATAAACTTAACAAAACATGTCAATGGAAAATTTTTAACCTGCTTTAATTATAATGTATCCTTGTTGAACCCTTCAATCTTAAAACTCAAAACACTGATGGTGCCAATGGTGAGATAGTAATCAGGAATGGTTTTAGTGGTTTTGTAAATCAATATGCAGTTAATGTTCTCATAGAAAAGTCAATTCACAATTGCATGTGCAAAATGTGTATCTAATCTGTGTCCAACATTATGACGATGCCTACAAATGGGGCCTGGCTATTTGTGTAGGTGGTTGTGCATACATATTAGGCACGCCGTTATGGGCAATTTCTTTTAAAAAAAATCAGGCCTGTGGTTTTTAAAACGCAATAGGGAGGCTATCTGACATATGTCTGTGGACAATCAGTTTAACCCTTAAGAAACTGGCTAATTCCCAGGTGAACAACAACTGGGAATTGGCTGTTTCTAACACACTGAGTAGTACCTTAATGCAAAAATTATCTTGTTGGTTTCAATGAGTCCTCTTGTGGTGTAAGGCACAATTCAGTGCGAGTACGTGTTCCTGGCTCTGTTCCAATGTGTTTTTAATACATATGCAGAGCTCAAGTAATATGGTGAGAAATGTTGAGAGAGTAGTATTGGTAAGCCAAAAGTCAGCTACATAAACTCTAGCATGCAGGCCCATGTTTCTCGCCAAAGGTTACACACCTGGTGTTGACTTGTGGTGCTTCTAATCACTGCAAAAGCAGAGTCCATATAGCATGATCTCTGCCATAGCTGGTCTAAAATTTGGTAATTATAAACACCAAACGTGGTTGCTCTGTCTTTTGTAAATCATCTTATACAAGTCCCTGTGCTAATACACAGGTCACACGACTGATAGAAGAATTTTGCATTTAAATCAAGGAGTAATCTTACAGTATGTATGTATTAGCTTACACTCTGGTATACATAGTAAATATTTCATGACTGTATAGGTACTGCTAGAAAGAAGTCGTAGACTTTGTAGTACATTGGAGGCAGCTATTCTCACAAAAAAAAAGGAGTTGTATTTTTCCTCCTCAGGTTTAAGGGGGGCAAAAACTTCATGTTCTTTATTCTCTCTTTAGCGTTGCCTGAAAGAACATGAAATCAACATATGTAAACAGGATGTGCATTGAGTACACAAAAGTAGAATGCTAAACTGAAGGGGCAAAAAAGATCTCTGTCTATTATTCCAGATGTAATAGAGTTGTGACTGCAGTATCGGAAGCACAAAGAAAGAACCAGACCGTCTATGGTGAATTTGGAGCATATTATTTTTGAGAAGTGTTTGCAGATCTAGGCATAAATAAGAGCCGAACACAAAACCAAATTATTCCTTTGAAAAAGGCAGCTGTGCTGGAATGTGCCTACAGCTTTCCTATTACTGCCGCTCCCCTCCAGTCCCCAAATCCCACTAAAGTAATAACTGAAATTATGAAAGCCAAAAATACAAAAGGAGAGGCATCCCTAAAAGTAAATGTGGTGCCTTGGGCCATGGCTCGCATTGCCTCGTTTTCCCTCTCTCTATATCTTTGATGGATAAGCTACATCTTGATACTGGATTTATAATTCAATAGTCTGAGTCTTGATGGAGTTTCCCCCGACTACAGTCCCAATCCTGAAAAGATGGATTCCCATGCTTAACTTATCAGAGGGGTAGCCGTGTTAGTCTGGATCTGTAAAAAGCAACAGAGAGTCCTGTGGCACCTTTAAGACTAACAGATGTATTGGAGCATAAGCTTTCGTGGGTGAATACCCACTTCGTCAGACGCTTAACGCACATGCGTAGTCCCATCGACTCCCACTCATTTCCATCTACAGTGCATTGGTTTGGCTGCATTCGAACGCCATAAAAACCTCAGCCAATCTTTAAAAAAAAGACCTTTAACAGTATTTACAAGCCACATACCAGACCTTCACTTTTGCCTGAGTAAGGGCTGCAGGAGTGAGAACTTGGAAATGAAGTGATTTAACAGACATCTGTGTTTACCTGAAGGTGTCACTCAAATGTCTGATTGGCAGCTGTTCTGATTAGCCCCCCTACCAAACTTATGTGTACTGCACTTCTGTGAAAACTTGTGGCAAGTTGGCATATTGCAGAAATGGCGTGCAAAGTCTGCTTCAGGAGGCAGCGTTGATTGATGATGGTCTTGAAGACAAGTGCATTCTCTCCATCTTGGAAACAATCAGTGCGCAGCAGCAGCTGCTTCAGGGAGGAGAGACACACTAGTTGGTGGGAAAAGAGGACTCTGCAATGCAGGGAGTGCTAGAGCTGCTAAGAGCCACTACATTTCAGAGGCTACCAGAGGGCCTTTTGTAACCCAGTATTAAAAGGCCTGCACTGACAGGAAATACCCTCACACTGTGTCCTGGGTCTCTGTCCTCAAGCATGGTGTCAGAGTCAGAACACAGCAAGAGCAACAAAATAAACATCTTCTCCAAAGACCCCAGGGAGACCAGTGAGGGAAGGAGAGAAAAGAATCAAAAAGAGTCCAGCAGGAGCCCTGACATTAACGTGACCCTAGAGACAGGGTTGTCCTGTGAGAGAGAGTTGCTCCATGCTGCTCGCAACAACTGAGGAAGGGGGGGGGGGAGAAAGAGGAGGAGGAGTCTCCCAAAAAGCAGAAACTGCCTGAGGGAAAACTTCCAGATAACAGAGATTTTAAAGGGTCTGTCTACACTGCGATTAGACACCAATTAGAGCTGAGGTGCGGCCTGAATTACCTCTACGCTCCCGACCATGTTAATCCTGCACGATCCCACTGTCAAACAGCGCGGAGCACCAGGTGTGGTCTGTTCTGCAGCTGATGCTAGAGTGTAATTTCCATTCGCGTTAATGGGAATTCATGCACCGACAGTGGTGGCAGTATAAAAAAAACAAACCCTTGCCAATCACCTTTGATAGCTAAAGTACTGTAGTTAGCTAGTCACAGTATTTGCACTTTCTCTAGCAGGTATAGGAAATTGCCAAGGGACGACATGGAGGCATAGCGCTGAACAGGATTCAGAGAAGGATCAGATGTTTATAGGGATAACAAGGCTATGCAGAGTTAGAACAGAAAAGATTAACAAATCAATAGGAGCACTGTAAGGGATATAAGCCACACTGCTTCTAACCTCTGACATTCAAGAGGAAGTGATCCCCAGAGGCTGGCTGGGTGGAACAAGTTACAGGGTTTCTTGCATCTCTTTCTGCACCAGCTCATTGTGGTTACCGTCAGAGATTGGACATAATGTTTATCTTTAAGTATTGGGGTGGGGCAGGGGGTACCTTTCTGCCCTCAGAATAAACAGGACAGATTCCAGCCCCCAAAGTGTTTTGTTGGGGGGTCGGTATACGCCACTGAAAATCAGGGGCTTGGAATAAAAGTGCTCTCCTCTGTAACGAGGAGGACTTGCCGTGCAGCATAACGATACAGCAACAAAGAGGCACTGACAAAAAGGCTGCCTAGCTCCCAGCTGAATGCATTTGAACCTCTCGATAGGAGCCATGTGTAAAAACTTCATTCCGTTTAATAGCTGAACTAGAGAGGGATGTAGGATGCAAAGCTCAGCGCTGGTCCTCAGACACCTCAAATGTTTCCTGATCAGGGATTTTGATTGAGTCTATTATTAAAATACCTGGATCTAGATTCAGAGTTGAGGGGTTTTAGATCAGGGGTTGTTTTGTGGGTCTCTCTATTTTAAACTGAAAATACTTTAATGTTGTTTAATTTTTTCCCCCCTTCTCAGCACCCAAGGGTAAAGAACCTACTTGTATTTATTTTTCAATAAGCCGCCACTTGGCTATCATTGCTTTTTTTATTTAAACATGTCTTGCTTTAAAAAACTGAACATGGACTTCAGTCAGTCAGTCTCCACTCACAATCCAAAATTTCAATGCAGAACAAAAAGGCTTCGCTATTATGCTTGTAACTTAACAACATATTTAGTACTGTTAAAAAAAATATGTTGGCAACTGCATTATATGGGAAGGCCGTGGTAGGAGTCTTAAAAAGGGGAAAGATCTCACAGACGATGGAACAAATCCTGCAGCCCTTTACTCAAGCAAAGCTCCCAGTATGTCAGTAAGGAGTAAAGGGCTTAACTCTCATCTAAATTATAGATCAGGCATGGCCAAAGAGCGGCTTGCGAGCCACAGTGCAGCTCTTGGACCACGCCCCCCAACGTCCACCATTCTCCACCTGCCAAACTGTGGGTGGGGAGAGCTTGGGGCTTCAGCCCTGTGGGGAGGAGAGCCTCAGGACTTTAGCCTCGGGGAGTCAGGGAGGGGGGGAAAACAGGGCAGAAGACTCATGCTCCAGCAGGCACCACCCCACGGGGTAGGTTGTGTGTGTGTTGCGGCTGTCGAACTTCTGAAGATGATTGTATGCGGCTCAGAGGGTCATTAAGTTTGGCCACCCCTGTTATATATACACATTCATATGTACA
The DNA here is from genome assembly GCA_003942145.1 of Platysternon megacephalum. NCBI lineage: Eukaryota > Metazoa > Chordata > Testudines > Platysternidae > Platysternon > Platysternon megacephalum. Next base: position 10,094,129 of record QXTE01000030.1, on the reverse strand, counting down.
TATACATACATATAACTGAATTCCTCTTGCCCCCAATATAAGGGGAGAACAGAAAAAAATAAAGAGGCAGGAGAACAGAAAGGTAACGGGGAAGGCAGGGGCAGGGAGGGGAAAGGAGAGCGACACCTTGGTTTCTATCCGCTAGGAATTACTAAAGTTTCTAAAAAAGTTAGACCAAATCTTTTAAAATGTGTCTGAGGTCCCTCTCCTCCAACACATTAGGGTTTGGCTCTTCGATTATTTTGTCTGCAGGAGAGAGCTGGAAGAGGAGACATTAGAGAGAGCCGTTTAATTTCCTTTGGGGGTTTATTATTAGCTGTTGTAGGTTGTTCGTTAAGATGCTACACGCTGGTTTGTGTGCTTTATTCAGGGATGGCGTCTTGTTGACCCTTGACATTTTCTGGGGTTAGTTTATTTTAATGTACACTCAGAGGCCCTTTAAAAATTAAAAGTTATAAAAACTTGAGTGTTAGAGAAAAGGCCTGTTTGTTTTTACCTTGTCATAAAATATGAGAACTGGAGGACACACAAAATGAAGGGGCAGTGGATGAAAGGAAAAACTGCTTTACACAAGTCATCATTGTAGAGTACTGAAGCAAAATGACAGCAAGATTCAAAATCTGATTAGATAAATAGGAATAAGCAAAAATAACTATAGCAATTACTATTAATTCACCTGGTTCCGGGAATCAGTTGCTCACTGGCTGTGGTCAGGAAGAAATCTCCATCCCCCAATCCCACAGCACCATTTTTCAAGTGTACAATGACCATGTTCACCTTCCTCCACTATAGGCTACTGGAAGAAGCGGGCTGCTACTACACTAAGTGTTCCATTTCAGCATCATTAAAGAAATCAATTTTCTTTTCCTACAGCGCATACTAGTTAAATTGCTAGAATTTCAACAATCGTCGTGCTATATTTTGAAGCACACAGAGAAATCAATTTCTGTTCCCATATGGAAATGCCTTTGTTACTATTTCTGAAGTTTTCGCTTGCAAGGATTGAGGGTATAACTTTGGAGATGCAAACTAGTTTCCAAACAGTTAACAATTCAGCTCAGAAACATAGATATGAATTTTTATCCCACTAGACAAAGAGCCACGTATGGAATGTCCATCCAATGAAAGGGGATGGAACCCGAACACGCTAACTCCAGGGCCAAGATTGCTTTCTTTATGAAGTTGTTTAATAAGAAGGTGTTTAAACTTGTTCTGCTGTTTATAATGTAAACCATCCAACCTGAGGGAAACCCTGAGAGGTGCTTAGCACTTGCAATTCCTATCAAAATAACTGGTCTTGGGATCCAGCCCAATTTTTCCATCATCATTTTTCACTAATGCTCTGTTGGCAGCTACTCAGATCATTTTATCCTGGAACTTTGGCCTTATCGTTTACTACAATTGTATCAGTAACGATGCAAAGATCATCTTTCATCGACTACATCAAAACCTATGTCTGAAGCACCAACCATTAAAGGCTAGGAATGGCCGAATTCTTCCTCCAATTAAGCTAATTAACTACGAGCCAATAAAAATTGATTTTTTTGGAGGAGGGGGAGGAGAAGGATGTTTTATCATTATTTGGTCCCAACTGACATTCTGCATTATTAGGATCATTTTCATAATCCCGAGCATTATTAAAAGGAAGTGGTTATGCCTTTCCAACAGTCTGTTCTACTCAAACCACTGCAGTTCTATCTAATTCACAGCCATGCAAGCACCGAGGGGTTCTTTGCCTTACACAATTTTATTATTAGTTTCCCTCACCCAGGGTATCAACAAGTCTAGAAAGACTAGATACTAAAGAGTACCCACTGGTGGAGGGTCTCATTTATTAACATACAAAAAATGTTCACCCTACGGTCTCAGCTGGGTGACTGGGTCATTCTTAGTCCATCTGTCCGCGACCTGAGTCCCGTGCTTGCTTGCTTGCTACCCACACTCTTCCCCAGGCGTCCTCCCAGTTCCAGTCTCTGTCTTGGCGTTACGCCTCTCGCCCCTAGTAGAACAAGTTCTTTAACTGAATTTATGGGTTTGAGAGACACAACTCTTCTGCAGGGACAGCAGGTGATCCTTGCCGGCCAAGTTTCCAGACGGTGCCTGGGAGATTCCTGTCCGAGACCAGGTCCTCTTGGATGCCTAAGTGCAGCCCTCAGTCTAAGAGGCTCCCCTCTACAGAAGCACCTCTAAACAGGCTCCCCGGTCAGGTGGGTCCCCAGAGAGCTCCCCATCCAGACTCCCAGCTCAGCCCTCTGGCTCAGGCCTCCCGTGAGCTCCTTTCCCTTTGGAGTCCCCCTCTCACTGAGCTTGGGTAACCTTTATTAGCTAATCAGCCACCTGTGGCAGCCATTCCCCCCAGGCGGGGCCTTCATAAGGCAGTCACGGGCAGACAGGACCCTAACTCCCCATAGAAGGCAGCTGCCCCGTGACACCTAGTCATGACCCAGGCCCCCACTGTGCTAGGTGCTATACCAACACAGAGCAAAAAGCTGGTGCCTGCCCCAAAGCGCTGACACGCTTATAATCGAGCCGGTATATTCAGGGCCCGATTGTGACAGGACCCAACAGGGATGCTGCCGTCAGAGGGACAAGCACACAAGGAGATTCCTTGCACGGCTATCACAGATGAAGGGTCTGTGCTTGGGTGGTGCAGGGCTCCAGCCAGAGGGCAGCGAGGAGAAAGGGTTCTGACCCTGCCTCTCTCCGCATCAGTTTTCCAGGAACGTCGATGGGCTTTGGATCGGTGAGCGATCCTTAACGAGTGGAGCAGAGGTAAGATATCGCTCTCCATATTGCCATGCCATACGATATTCAGAGAGGTGCTGCACCTGCCCATTTACAAAGCTTTCTTTTACTACCCGCTCAGCTGGGCCTTCTTTTCTCCCCACATTTATCTTCTTGTCTCTGGAAAGGAACTAGTTAGAAATAAAACCCCTCCGCGGCTCTCATACTTGTGACTCCCGCGTGTTAGGGATTTGTAATTTGCGTTGTGTGATTACCAGGCACCCACAGTGCTCACAGTTAGCTAGCATATAACCCAATCAAGCACTAACAATGCCAGGTAGTTAAATCATGCTGCGATAAGCAAAGAAAATGATTTCGTGCCTCCGGCACATCCAGGGCTGCCCCTCAGGCACACTGGCACGGCCGGTAGCGCCACTGGCACAAAACACCTTCTCTTTTATTTTGGGAAGCGGTTTAATGTAACACTGTTTAAACCGCATGGCCCTGGTAAATTAAACCATTTTCAGAAGAGTATTAGCACGCTGCCACCGGCCTCGAGCACCAGTTTCAATGCATTTTGCAGTGCTTGGGAGAGCCGAATACTATGTTCCTCTAGCCAGCATCCCGAAAGCCCTGTTCCAGAAAACTCCCCTACCCTGCCATCCCAGCCAGTTTCAAATATGTTACTGTGACCCAGCTGTAAAACGGTTTTTAAAAGCTGCAGCATGAATGAGAATATTAACCCACTTGACTAGCCTTAGCACTCTGTGTCCATGTAGGAGGATTTTGACATGCTTTAGGGTCCAGTTCGCCAATCCTTGCTCACATGACCACTGACCTCATTGCACGATGCCCCACCCCCCCCCATTCAAGCCGAGACAGAGGAACAGTCAAGCACACCTAATAAGGCCAAATATAGCTCCATGACAGAGGACTTTTTTTTTTTTCTTTTCAGTTCTACAAAATGCTGCAGCGGTATGATGCAATTAGAATTAATTCTAATGCAGCCCCCTGCTCCCTATAAAGCTCTAATCACCCAGCTGGTAGACAGTCCATGTTCTGCAGTGGTCCCTGTGAGAAGTGCAGACTATATTTATTCTGGTACATTTCAGTGGGAAGCTTTAATCTGTATAATCGCCTCAGAGAAGATTTCATTCAGAGAGGGGAAAGCAATTACCATTTCATTTGCAACCAGTTGCCTTCCCAGGGTCCCCATCTATCAGCCTGTCAGCCTGTGGACCTGCATGGATTTTACTGGAGTGCAGGTTCACGTCCCTGACAGCAACATCAACAGATATTCGGTGCTTTCAGCCCCGTACTCGGCCATTTTTCTCCCTCCAGCTACTGCTTTTATCAGACTCTACATAATGCATGAAGGAAACAACTGGATATAATCCTAGATTACAGGGATTGCAACACAGAGAACTAAATACAAACTCGTCGTACCGATAGCAATTGCTGTCGTCATTCAAATGTTCCCGACCTCAGAACATTTTGGGAGGTGTGCAGATGGTGGCATTGCATTTCTAATAATCTGTGCAGTAGCTGATTTTCCTAGACGGACATTAATGCAGCCCCCGCTAGTTGAAAGGAAAAATCAATCCTTAATTGTTTATAGAGCATGCTACATTATAAGCATTAGGGTGACCTGAAGAAGAGCTCTGTGTGGCTTGAAAGCTTGTCTCTTTCACCAACAGAAGTTGGTCCAATAAAAGACTTTACCTCACCCACCTTGTCTCCTGGGACCAACAACATTGCAAGCATTAGGGTATTTGTTCTTAAAATCAAAAACTGTAAAAACTATGGCCCCAGTCCTTAGTACGGCCCTGTGCCCTCATGGAGCCATATTTAAATCAGTGGGACTCTGTGCTAGGAGAGCTTACTGAATCACTTAACACACTAGCTTCTACTGAAATTTGCCATATGATGAACTATAAAGCCAGGTTCTGAAAGGGGGTAAATTTATCCTTGATCAAAGACCAAGGAAACCGAGGAATGTTCTGAGAAAAGCACATTCATTCTCTGTGGAAGAGAACGCAATAAACAAGCAATCCCAAAAATCATAAGTGAAACTCCTTAGCTATGTTTTGTACCAGGAAAGCCAAGATGTTCTTAAAGAGGCACGGCTATTATTAAAATAACTTAATCTTATGCTCTTTCCAGAATGCCAGCAAAGCACCTACTTGATAAAGCAACTTGATAGCTATGAAAACTAAATTTAAATAAAACACAGTTGCTATGTGTCTCTGTTATAAGTTATTGCAGCAACAGGTCTCAAATGAAGCCATGCCACAATCAGCAGTGCAATCATCTGCATTACTGACATCATCTTTGTTAGGGGAAAAAGCAAGTAACCTAGGTACCGGGATAGTTAACTCTTTCCTATAATGGGTGGGAGGGGGTGTTAGATGAGTAAAAGTAAAAGCAATTATTTTAGGAGTACCCCTCTACCCCGATATAACGCGACCCGATATAACACGAATTTGGATATAATGCGGTAAAGCAGCACTCCGGGGGGCGGGGCTGCACACTCCGGCGGATCAAACCAAGTTCGATATAACGCGGTTTCACCTATAACGCAGTAAGATTTTTTGGCTCCTGAGGACAGCGTTATATCGAGGTAGAGGTGTAGTTATTTTCCATTCTCCCCAGTCTCCTCACTTTTTTGCCATATGCACACTGAAGAGTGGACACAGACTGACCCTGCATTTCAGGATAGATCACTCTAATGCAAGGGTCGGCAACCTTTCAGAAGTGGTGTGCCGAGTCTTCATTTATTCACTCTGATTTAAGGTTTCGCGTGCCAGTAATACATGTTAATGTTTTTAGAAGGTCTCTTTCTCTAAGTCTATAATATATAACTAAACTACTGTTGTATGTAAAGTAAATAAGTTTTTTAAAATGTTTAAGGACCTTCATTTAAAATTAAATTAAAATGCAGAGCCCCCTGGACCGGTGGCCAGGACCCGGGCAGTGTGAGTGCCACTGAAAATCAGCTCCCGTGCTGCCTTTGGCACGCGTGCCATAGGTTGCCTACCCCTGCTCTAATGAGTCACGAATAGATAAGTGAGGGGAAAACCCTTCCCATAAGGAAGTAGCAGGAAGATTTTTCATAAGGGCAGGGAATTGTAGGAAAATAACCACAAAACTAAATGCTGAAGAACTTAAAATTTAGGCAGAGATTTTCAAAAAATAGGAGCTGAACATTAAGCTCCTAAATTAACGGGAGATGCTGGGTGCTCTTTTGAGTATCAGGCCACTTGGTATCGGTGCCTAAACATGTTTCTAGGAACCTAAATTAAATAATCTTTTTTTGTTTGTTTTAAATCAAGGCTCAAGGCTCTGATTTGATCCCCACTGATCAAGCCAGTGGCTGCATTTCAAAAGGCTGGAGCCTGATCCTGTTCCCACTGAAGTCAATGGACATTTTGGCACTGATTTCTATGGGAGCAGAATCAGGCTCATGTGATTCGTGACACCTGCCTGTTTGTTGATTCAATCTAACTAGGTTTGGCAGAATTGAATTATGTTTTAATATGTAATTGTGATGGATAATATCAATATTTATTTTTATCTATTTAAATTTTCAGAGTTGCACAAAATTATGGGAGGGGGCTCAAACAATTATTTAACAGTAGATGCTGAGATTCACAAAGGTAAAGCTTTATAACTTAATACACAAATGGTCAATATCATGTGTCAGAATTCACAAAGCAAATACCCTTAAATTAACAAATCATACCTGGTTTTACCATTCATTCGCTAGCTGATTTGTAACAAGCCAGGAAAATACAACCTAGATGGAGCTACTATAAGGTGGGTGCATAACTGGTTGGAAAATCGTTCCCAGAGAGTAATTATCAGTGGTTCACAGTCATGCTGGATGGGCATAATGAGTGGGGTCCCGCAGGGATCGGTTCTGGGTCCAGTTCTGTTAAATATCTTCATCAATGATTTAGATAATGCCATAGAGAGTACACTTATAAAGTTTACGGACGATACCAAGCTGGGAGCGGTTGCAAATGCTTTGGAGGATAGAATTAAAATTCAAAATGATCTGGACAAACTGGAGAAATGGTCTGAAGTAAACAGGTTGAAATTCAATAAGGACAAATGCAAAGTACTCCCCTTACAAAGGAACAATCAGTTGCACACATAAAATGAGAAATGACTGCCTAGGAAGGAGTATTGCGGAAAGTTATCTTGGGGTCATAGTGGATCACAAGCTAAATATAGTCAACAGTGTAACACTGTTGCAAAAAAAGCAAACATCATTCTGGGGTGTATTAGCAGGAGTATTGAAGCAAGACATGAGAAGTAATTCTTCTGCTCTACTCTATGCTGATTAGGCCTCAACTGGAGTATTGTGTCCAGTTCTGGGTGCCACATTTCAGGAAAGNAAATGAGAAATGACTGCCTAGGAAGGAGTATTGCGGAAAGTTATCTTGGGGTCATAGTGGATCACAAGCTAAATATAGTCAACAGTGTAACACTGTTGCAAAAAAAGCAAACATCATTCTGGGGTGTATTAGCAGGAGTATTGAAGCAAGACATGAGAAGTAATTCTTCTGCTCTACTCTATGCTGATTAGGCCTCAACTGGAGTATTGTGTCCAGTTCTGGGTGCCACATTTCAGGAAAGGTGTGGACAAATTGGAGAAAGTCCAGAGAAGAGCAACAAAAATAATTAAAGGTCTAGAAAATATGACCTACGAGGGAAGATTGAAAAAATTGGGTTTGTTTAGTCTGGAAAAGAGAAGACTGAGGGGGGAGACATAATAACAGTTTTCAAGTGCGTAAAAGGTTGTTACAAGGAGGAGGGAGAAGAATTGTTCTTAACCTCTGAGGATAGGACAAGAAGCAATGGGCTTAAATTGCGGCAAGGGAGGTTTAGGTTGGACATTAGGAAAAACTTCCTGTCAGGGTGGTTAAGCACTGGAATAAATTGCCTAGGGAGGTTGTAGAATCTCCATCATTGGGGATTTTTAAGAGCAGGTTAGACAAACACCTGTCAGGAATGGTCTAGATAATACTTAGTCCTACCATGAGTGCAGGGGACTGGATTAGATGATCTCTCGAGGTCCCTTCCAGTTCTATGATAAGCCTCAGTCCGAAGTATAAATCGCAGGATTTTGACTCTAATATGATCTCCAGCAACATTTTTCTTATTTTGCCTACCTGTAAATTTCTATTATCATCAATGGAAATATTTTTTTTCACCTGTCTGTGTGTATATGGTGAAATCAACATTCCCGGACCCTTACCAACAAAAATCTAACCCTTCCAAGCCTAAACATAACCACTGTGCTATGTTTGAACAGTCGACCTTTTCACATGGAATCCTAGACATTCCCAGGGGAAAAAATGGGGCTTAGTTGAACTCTGACCTCTTGGCCCCTGTCCGGTTCTACTAAGTAGTTTGACGTGGTATTTACAAAAAAAAATACAGTACACTTGGTAAAATGACTTCTGCCAAAGGACTATAAGTCAAATGAACTCAACTTCTTATGATGCAGCATAAAAAGCTGATACAGTTTCCTTTCAGTAATGTGACCCTAGTCAAATTTGAAGCCAAAAAAAATCACAAAACTATTTTCAGTCTAATTTAAATACAGCACATGATATAAGGAACAACAAAATAATGAGCTTGTTCTACACTAAAAAATACCTTTCTAACCATATCACTTAACAGGTTTGATGTCAAGATGTATTTTGACAGCAAGACAGAAAATAAACAGGATCCTTCACAAGTAATTTAATTAATATTAGTGTGTCAAACTAAGTTGAACACACATGAAAATAGTATATTGCTCATTGAGAAGCACTAGCCACAGGAGAAAGGATTTGTACAATAATTCCATCACACACAAAAAAAATAAACTGAATCTCTGCCTTATTTTAAAGAATCCAAATAATAATGCACAATGGAAAATTGAGATAATAGTTACCATACCTACCTCATGCGCTGGGAGGCAGTGTTGCCTAGCGGCTAGCGCTCCAGACTGGGACTCAGGAGACCTCGGTTCTAAGTCCTGGCTCTGCCACTGGCCTGCTGAGTGACCTTGGGCAAGTCACAGCTCTGCCACTGGCCTGCTGAGTGACCCTGGGCAAGCCACTTCCCACCTCTGTGCCTCAGTTTCCTCATCTGTGAAATGGGGAGCACTTTGTGATTTACGGATGAAAAGTCCAATGCAAGAGCTCTTTATTAATTATTATTATTATTATTCATTAATAAAGTGCCAACGTCTAATAGTGCTTTGAGAACTTCCAAGAGTGTGTGCAATATAAATGCTAGGTATTATTATTACAACAACCACACAGGGAAGGGCTATTTCCTGATCTTGATTCCAAACATATCCCGAGGAAAATTTTACTTCTGAAAAAAGCCAGATACTTTGTCTGGCCCTGCTCCCTGCACAATGCCTCCGACCACTCATTTCCCATCACCCGACACTACTAAATACTCCTCCTATTGCTCTGCTACCACGGCCCCGAAAATGCTTCACCTTCCCCGTATTAAAGTCAGAAGGAGCAGCTGAAGAATATCAAGGGCCCCCGTCCTGCATTTCATACCTGAGGCTATCCATTGATTTCAATGGCAGCTATGAGCAAACAATGTATGCAAGACTGGACCTCGGGTCATGATATCCCGTATCTGACAGTTTCCCAAACACTCTGGAACTGTCCCATTGCTAGCTTAATACATTAGCATTCTGGTTTCCAACATGCCCCAGACACAAACAGCACTTGCCCGACGTAGGTCTTGTTGCAGTTCAGTTATTCACCTGGGAATTTACTCTGGGCTGCTCAATAATTGCCTGTTTCCACTCCCATTGGAGACAATGGCAAAACTCCCACTGAGGCACATGACAGCAGGATCAGGCCCCAAAACTCTTATCACAAGAAACACATACACAGAACATTAATTTGAAGTAGGTTAAGCAAATATAGTTGTAGAATTGTAATGATTTACCTCTAATAATGAATAGATAATTTCACCTGGCCTTTCTACTTGTTCTAGAGTGGAAAAGGTACGTACAGAATCATTGAACATGGCTCCTACACAAAGGAACGACACGAAAGGATCTTCAGTACTGAAACAACCCACTTATCAAACGCCATCAAAGACAGTTTTGAAAACAAAATGTATTTTGGTTCTGGAATTTTGCAAGCACCAAAAGTGTACGACTTTGCACCCTTCTCCCTCGCGGACCACGCAAGGCAATACAAACCCTGCCAGTTGCCTACACATCGTCTTTTCTTGTTCTAGATTTTGTGTGCTGTGCAGCCTAATAGTTACACAAAACGTTGAAAAGGGGAAAAAAAGAAAGAAACTATCCACTACCATTCACCCTGCTGAGAAATAGTGTAAGTACATTTCTGAACCAGACAAGAGTAAAGGGGGCTACTAGTTAATTCATGAACATAAATCAATAGTGGTAATTAGGTCTTCTTGGAAGCTTATTAGCTATGAAAATACATCAAGCTGGTAGTACTAGGGAATATACACAGCTAGCAAGTTGGGAGAGGAAAACAGACCTGTTGATCAAGCACAGAACTGGCACCCAGAAGAACTCAGGATTTCCTACGTAATCTTGGGCAAGTGACACACCACCTTTCTGCACCTCCATTCTTCCAACTCCAAACGTGAGCCAGTAACACTTACCCTTGCAGAAGGTGCTGGGAAAATTAGGTTATTAATGTCTCCACAGCACTCTGATATGCTTGGAGGGAAGGCAAAGTGACACTTCATATTTCTATAAAACAATGACTGTTAGCAGGACAGGCTACAATACAGCACTCATCCACACAGTGGTAATTAACCGTAATTAGAGGATATGCACTGTGCATAGATAAGGATCAAGGAGGAGGCTGTAAGTGAGAGAAATGGAAAGGGAGATGCAGTTTTACTAAAAATATGTATTGGCCAGTTACCCTTCTGTACAGAAATGTGCAAAAATAGAAGCAGAGTTTCATAACCTTCTGTTAAGTAACTCATTAAACATCAAATGGTGGATCACGCTCAACACAACTAGTGAAGGAAAGGGTGCAAATGTGGCTCTAAGGCACCTTTCTACCTTCCTTCATCATGGGGCTAACTGAAGGCAGAACCAGCCCCCAGCATATATTAGAGCAGCCCTGTGGTTGCTCTAGCTTATTCCAGCTGGAATGACCCTCTAGGAAAAGCTAGCCCAGCAGAGGATCACCAGAGCACATTGCACACTGGCTCCACTCCTTGGAAATTCATGAGTGCCTCCGAAGGAGACTTGCACCAGTTGTGAGAGTGACGGGAGAAATCTTACACAGTACGTAATGTTGCTTCGTAGATGCCCTGAGCTCTTCTCTGCCTCCTAAACTAGAGGGTGGACTTAACCCAGGCTGAGAATCTAGGCTGCTGAGAGCACAAGTGATGATCATCATGCCCAAGCTCTGTAAGAAACGGGCATCTACGAAGCAACATTACGTACTGTGTAAGATTTCTCCCGTCACTCTCACAACTGGTGCAAGTCTCCTTCAGAGGCACGCATGAATTTCCAAGGCAGGCTGGGGGCGACGCAGCTATGAAAGTATATCTGGGGTGTTTCACCCACACTTTAAATCCTGGAATGTTTTGCTTTAACTGTCTTTATGATTCCACATGAGATGAAAGATCTCCCTCTCAGCTTGGAGTCCAGAGTGCACTCAGGGCCATTAAATGCATGAGTGCCCGGAGTCCCTCCCCTCCAGTGGCAAGGTAGAGAGAATTAGCTTTGTAAGTGCTTAGAAAAACCCACCTGGTGACTAGGCCTTTTTGCAACTTTTTAATAGCTCCCTAAGTGTGCAAGCCCAAGGAGATATTATCAAAATCAATGGATATTTCTCTAAGGGGGAGTGGTCGGCAATTAGAGATGCTATTTTTGCTGCGGGATGAAAATAATGCCTCTCTTCCCGGCTGTTTTCAGTCCCTGATAAAAAACAAAAAACACACAAACACACAGACTCTCCAAACAGAAATACTGGCTGCTTTCAGGCTCGCTTTGCATCTTGAGCTTTACTGGTAAAACGGCAAGAAGTTGGTGAGCTTGTTCCAAGTGGAACTACATGGGCTTGGTCAGCGTTTCGACCAAGAATATAGTCAAGATATAGGCACTCAGGATGCCTGGCAGACAAGTTACAAGAAGTTCTGGCAAGAATGTTATATTAAGAGAAACAAAGCCCCTTCCTGGCTGGGAAGTTTCAAAATAATTTTGCAAACTATTTCTATATATGATGAGTCTAAAACAAAAAAAGCCACGCCTATGGACCAGCATGGTCCCTATGCACAGCCTCAGCAGTATAAATCTGTATTCTGAAGATATGCAAACTATCATTTCTTTCAGGCTGCCAATATCACAGGATGGGAAAGAGGAACTTGTCTACCAGTGACATAGTGCTCTCTTGGATCCAAGCTCCAGAGGATCACGTAATTTGAAAGAGTCAGGTCAATATGGGTTACCAAGGAAGCAGAGATGATGCTCAGTTCAATTCTACAGAAGAGATACCTGGTTCTAGGTTCCTCTTTATGAGAGAGATGTATTGGGTTCTGCTATATCAGACCGCCTGGTCATGAAGAAGAAGAATCAAAGTCTACAGCAGCGAGCGCAACTCACCACCTGGAAACAATATCAAACATCGGAGGGAAGTACTAGTCTGCTAAGGCTAACACGCCAACCCTCACAAATAAAAAACACAACAGGTTAGGGAGAGGAGGGAGGAGGTCAAAGTACTGTTGGCATAAAGGGAGTCATGAGGAATGCAGGGAAGGAAAGTCACCGGGCCTGTTGTGGGAATCCTAGGAGCAATGACTCAAGGGGAGAGCAAAGGTTTGGATAAATGGGAAACAAATCCAGACATCTAGATTTTCATCGAGAGCAAAAACTAGGAGGGTGAAATCCTGACCCTAGTAAAATCAATGGCAAAACTCCCACTGAATGCAATAGGGCCAAGTTTTCAACCTGAAACTGTCTTCCGTCACCAGTAATGATTCAAGAGGCTGGTAAGGAAAGTCTTTCAGAGGAAGGGCGGCATCAGTATTCTAGAAACCCAACTGTGCAAGAGATTCATAGATTTTAAGGCCCGAGTGGTCCATTAAAATCATGTAGTCTGACCTGCTAAACACAAGCCCTAGAGTTGATCAGGCAGTTCCTGCATCAAGCCCGCAATGCCTGCCTGAGCTGGAGCATGTCTGTTAGAAAGAGAGCCCGTCTTGATTTCAAAACCCCTTTCTTGCCACATGAAGCTTTATACTGGTTCTTTCCAACAGCAGCCATCCACTGGCAGGCTTTACAGTATCATGCACACGATGAGCTAAATTGCAGGGGTCCCTACTCCGGGTTCAATTAGGAGTGTCAGGCACACAGCTGTGTCATTCCCCAGTGGGAGCTTCGGGAGAATCTCTGCCTGAGGGAGATCTATTTCCCCTTGGTACTCAGAAGGGAAGTGCCGGCTGTTAACACAGCTTTATGGGGGATGAAGCATACATTCTCCTTTGTGCGCAGCCAGTTCTGGGAACCAGGGGCAAGCTGCAATGGAGACGATGCATTCTCTAGAAAGAAAGGGCTTCTGCTTTGCGCATAGCAGCTAACTCCAGATGCACCTCTCCAGATCAGCCACTGAAGAGGTGGAGACTAGATGCTGTGCATTTTTTGCAGTAGAATTTCATCTACACAGTTTTAAAAGCCAGTAAAAGTAGATCGATTGACTGCTTGTGAATTTCACACAAGCCATCCCAAAGGGGCAAAACGTCAGCCTCTAAGGAAAGCAAGGGAAGGAAGAGGGGGGTGTCAAAAGTTTAACTTGATCCTTTAGTCAGTATGGCATGAACTAAAGAGTCCTCTCCATAAGGGCCATGGGCCTCTGGACACACAGAAAACACCCTGTGACCACTGATGAGGAGTTAGTACATTTGAATAATATTTCACTAACACAAATAATCTAATCAACTGGTAGCGAATCAGAGCCGTGCCATTAAGCTGAATACGTATGGCGCCATACACCTATTGGCATGCACATTTTAAAACCAATTTAAAAGCTGAGTCATTTTTTCTTCTTTTTTCTATAATGCAATTTTTGATCCCAACATGGCGTGGCAGAGAAAGATGTTTTTCTTCTACTGGAATATTCAGTATAGTATTTCCAGTACCTCTTCTCTTTAAAAATAAAATCTTAAAATGTATGTGCAGGATTTTTTCCTCACATTCAACAGAAATGTCACGGTTTATAATCAATGACTCTCATTCACTGCTAGAGGTGTTGGAATCGCTCACCTTCCCAGCTACCTTACCGATATAGCGCTCAGGAGTTGGCACTTACTACATAAGACATAACCCCAGACCATACAGATGAATGCGTTGCATGGGAGCCATCTCACTTTTAAAAGGAGCAGACTGCCTGGCCCATTCTTTCCTTTAATAAATATCACAGAGCAATGAGGATTATCACAATCATAACTGAAACGGGAGATAAAGCCAGTGTTAGGTCAGCACTCCAGAGATTGCTCATTTTTCTCCACAATAGTTTAGGCTCCTTTATTGTGACCTTTCACACAAATGAAGCCGGTAGTCACCAACTGCACTTTTACTCCCTGTCCTCTAGGAACACAGGGTAGCTCTTACACAGTAAAAAAATCCTGGCCTCCCCACCGTCAATGGGAACATTGCCATTGACTTCAATGGGGCCAGAATTTTCCCTTCTGTCTTCTACATTCCTATTTATAGGCAGAATTTACCACCGTGTTGACAACACAATTAGCTGTAGCAGATGGTAACAGCCAGAGCAGAGTATCACCAAACTCAATTTGCTGGTGTAATTTAAAATTTCAGGGCCAGATCCTTAGCTGGCATCAACTGGCATCGCTCCAATGACATCAAGGAAGCTATCTGCAATGCGGAGTTTACAGAAAGAGGAAAATAGAAGACAAGAAGGACCTGATCCTGCTGCTACACAAGTCAATGGAAGCAGGATCGGGCACCCAATCCATTCTAAAGCAGAAGATAAAGGTCACATGGGACATAAGGAGCACAACCTGGTGGCAGGTATTCTGGCATTGCAAAAGGCACTAGTCACAACACCACTTCTGTGTTACTGAATGATACCAGCAGGAGCTTCAGTTGCTCAGCACCTTTGGAAACCAGGTCACAGTAAAAGAAAGAGGGGGGGGGAAAAGACAAACAACGAAAGCAAAACCAAAATAGGGCACTTTTATTCCAAAATAAGAGCAGCCACATGTGGACTTGCACGGAAATGAGAAAAGGGATGAATTAAAACCAATTTAGTTATTTCAGCATCAGTTTGTGCATAGACCAGCCCTTAGAGACCTAGCTATGGATTTTGCTGCCTAACTTTCTTTCTTTCTTTCTCTTTTCTTTTCTGTGGAACCCTTCAACGCAGTATCTAAGCACAGCTTAGTCATCCACGTTTCAAAACTTTGGCCTGCAAGTCAAAAAAAGAGAGAGAACACAACCCTACAGTGTGTAGTTATGACACCAAACAGCCTCTTACAGTACAAAAGTAGTACACTGCAAGTCTATAAACACCACTGACAAACCTTACAAGAGATCAACCCAGACATGTCATTTTTCAAATCAAGTCAGATTTGCTACATAAATGTCTGTGACCTTGTACACAGTGTTTTAATAGGAAATGTTTTATGGGAGGGGTCATTAATCTGATTTCATTTAGGTTTGTTGAGAAGGCAGAAAAAATAGCAACATATACACTGTAAAGAAAGGCGAGGTATTTTTGAAGCTTTATATACACAGTATATAGAGTAGAATTCTGATCTCTTTCTTACCTGGCCTTTTCTAAGATCTTTAACTGCCTTTATTTTTACCTCTTAAAACAGAAAACAACATAACTAAAAGGTTTTCCTCCACCAAAATTCTTCCACTCACCCTTTAAAACCGAGAGAAGTAAAAACAACCTTTAAGTTTACAACATCTGAGTCACAAGGCTCCACTGGGGCAGGTCATTTCTCCACTTCCTAAGTTTTTGGGGACAACATATTTCATTACATTTCATACTGCTGTGTAAGCCAGGTGCTTTAACTGTCTTGGTTCCAAGCTCTGTTGCATAAGGAGGATAAGGGGGATATATTCAAAGACACAAGCGGCAGTTCGCCTTCTCCTCCCCCACTCCAACTTGATCTTGTTCATTCAACAATTTTGAGAATTTGTCCATTCTGACACATTGCACTCGTATCCATTCTTCCTCTGATGGTGAGCAGCAGATTTTTAAATCTTTCCCATTTAAGGAAGGCTGATTTAATCTGCATATATTGAAGTTAGATCTAATCAGCCTATGCCACGTGTGCTCACGTTGGCCCTGATTCTGGACAGCATTTAAGCATGTGCTTAAGTCCCATTGACGTCAATACATTTGATAGGTATGCATTGTATATTTTTGTACGTGGGCACACCATAGTTTGTAAGTACGCATGTAACTGGCACACTCAAGATCCTATCCTGCAATTTGATCCATGTGGCGAGATCCTCACAGGCAAGATCACACATGCATGGATTCAACTGCAGAACTGGGGCTTAAAAGTTTCTATCAGTCTGAAGTTTTTACTGGTATTCCCCATTACATGTCTTTTAAACTAGTGAAAACTTTAAAACTGGCAGAAACACTTCAAGTGTGTCACAAAAGGAAACACACATGCACACAAATACTGTGGGTATATTCTGTTCCCATCCAACCCAATTAACTTCAGTGGGCTAATACGGGGTATTAGTAAGGGCGGAGTTTTGCTCTATATGTACATTTAGGCCTATGTTATAGATAAATACATGTACTGTAATCTGGAAGACCGTGGATTTAAACCTTGGAAGATATGTTTAGATGATCGCATCTAAGAGATTTTGATTGGTCCCCAAACACTTAATTGCATTTTTGGGGCTCATGCACTATTTACCTTTTAATATCCCATACAAAAAAAAAATAAATAAATAACTCAATCAGGGACATCAGAAGTTGGAGAATTGCCATCACATCTGCATCTTTAAAAGTCATTATTTCATCTACTGATGATTTCCATTACAGTTCTTTGAGTGAACAAATATTCTGTGTAGACTGCAAACCTTTTAGTGCATGACAAAAATATCACTGGAGGATATTCTCATTCAATTTCAACTTTACACTATACAGTACTTAGCAAGCATAACTGACTAACATAATTAATGCACATAAGGATTTCAACTTAATCTCAAAGTGGATTAAATCCTTTTTACTCTCACCTTGAAATAAACTGAAGTCTGAATGATTTGTGTTCTGGTGTCTACTTGAAATGGCAGCTGCAGTCTGACATGCCTTAATCTTCTTCAAAGTGTCTCTTCCCCTTTTCCCCCTCAAAACAAATATTTATAAGAAATTTCACCTTGGCTATAGGTCAAAGCTTTGTACAACAAGTAATCATTTAAAAAAAAAATTTTTTTAAAAGGAGTATTCTATCTGCATCAAAAGGCACATCTGTTCTTCCAAGTCACAGGTAGAAAAATATTATTACAGTTAGTGCAAGGAGAGAGATACAGAGTGAAACAATCAGTTTTTTTTTTAAATGGTCCAAGTGTCATCTTTCAGCATTAGCTTCTGATGAAAAAAAATCGTGATTTGCTTAGTCTGAACATATCTGAAATGTAAAAACACCACCTGACATCACAACATGAGACAGACTAAGCTGATTTGCCTAACTACTGGAGCAGCTTTAAACTATCTCCCAGACCTGCAGTAATAAAACTAAAGGGCACAGACATAGTGAGCCATCTGCTTCTTGTTGGCCATTGAATCATATAAATCTGGCTGATAGAAAGAACGGGGATCTGATTCTCCTCTCAATTACAATGAAGACAATGGAGTTACACTAGTTTAAAGTGAGAGAGGAGTCTGTCTGTCCACTAAATACTGCACTTTCTGCACTTCTAATATCAGCAGGCTCGACTCCCCTTGGCCCTGCACCTCATCTAGCCCAGAACAGCACTTCACACCCACTCAGCACTCAGGCCCTGATTTAGGAAAGCAGTGCCCCTGAGGAAGGATGGACTTAAGCACCTGTTTATGTGCTTTCCTGAGTCACACTCTCATTTGGCATGGACATTTGAATGACAGCACAAGGTGCCAGGCAGCAGATAATTAGGCCCAAAGGTTCGTATTTAGTTAGTTTTTGGATCTTCCTTTTGTGAGTAAATAATTGTTCTGTGGCATTTAAGAAAGCAAAGGAACAGCAATAAAAATCAGTATTTTACCTTCTTGGTATTGCACTACACTAAAAAACAAACAAACGTGTCATTCTCTAGGCTACTCTCCAGGAAAAAAAAACGTGCTGAGTGTTGACTTGCTAGTGACAAACTCTCCCCTTGGAGGTACTTACAACTCCCAGGATTTAGCCCCAAAATGAAATGGGGTTGGCTATTCAGGAGCTGCTTCCTCCTCCGACAGTGGTGGCACATTATCTTCACAGCTGTCATGCAACTGGGCATGCCATCTCATGTCAGGCAGCAGTAACTGACAGCAACTCTTTCGATAGGGAACAGTGATCCCTGCAAACGTTAGCTCAGTGTGGCCTACAGGATGACGAGGCACTGGGTCTTGATCACGCAAAAGCCAAACACCTGCACACCACTGTACAACAGCTGGCGATATGGAGCAAAAGGATGTGGATGATGGAAGAAGACGGAAGGACCATGGATAAATCTTCAAGCAAGCTCATGCTTCTTATTTAGCATCATACCAGAGACAATGTTCTGCCAGGTCCCACTCCCAGGATAGTTGGAAGGGATGTAAAAGGATACTTGATTGTCACTCCTGCTCTTCCCTACAACACTGTGAAACAAGAGAACTGTATGGGACTCACTAGTTGAGGCTCGACTTGCTACATGTTGTAACAATTGGGCCTATAATTTTACCCCCACTGTGAGCTCACCTGTAAAAAGTAAATGAAAGTTCATGAAGTGCCACAATAACCTCTCACAATAAATGGTAACAGGAAAAGGTAACAAAAGTCCAACTTAGACGGTTACATTAAATTGCTTGTAAAAGTAAAAGTGAAAAACAAAATGACTAAGTTAGTTTAAACAAAAAGGCTTTACTAATAGAACTCAAGAACTGCGTTCAGACCATACCTGGTGTGGAAAAGTGTGGCACCAAAAACTAATAAACTAAACTTGGTGTGTCAGAAATTAGGCCTCATTGGTAGACAAAATAATGAGGGGAGGGGCTATTCCACCCATCACTCTTTTGGGATGCTCAAGAAGAGACTTTGAGGGAAAAGCTGTCTATCTGAAATAAGGGAAGGAGTGAGCTTTACCGTCATGGCGGTCACCCCCACCGTCTTCTGGGACCCCAGACCTTCTTCATCCCAATCCTGAGAGATGTTGCTGACCGGACCGGACCAGGTCAGACAGAGGAAGCCAAATGACATTGCCACCTCCTCCAGCTGAACCCCAAACATCACCTGGGATGTGAGTCTGTCTCCCCCCCATGCCCATGTGTTCTTTTCCTTCCCTACCTTATTTCTTCTCCTCCTCCCCCCAACCCCCGCACCCTCCTTTTGCTCTGTGTCTAATAAGAGTCTGGCGTTAGCCGGCCAAGACTGTTTTTCAACACTGCTGTGAGCCTGTAACCAAAAAGGCAGCTAAAAACAGTGCCCTAAACCGCCTGATGCTGGTACAAGGTTGGCAGGTCTCAGAGCGGCTGCTAGGACTATGTGGTAGGCCTGTGTTTTTCCAGCAGCAAGGCTGCAAGTGAGTCAGCACCAGAGACAGAAGCTGCATTCTCTGTCTTTGCTGTTCTTTTCTCTCCCTTTTGAGAGTGTTTGTCTTGTTTTGTCTTCTAGGAAATGGGATCCGACTCCACACCAATAACAACCGCTCCAGCCCACTTCAGCTAACTTCCTCTCTTTTCCCATCTTTAATACCATCTAAAAGACTGTCAAATGGGTGTGTCCTACTAAAGACTCTCTCTCCAGCTGGAGACAGGGAACGAGGGACGGTGTTAAAATGAAAGCCTCGCTTCCTACCTGACATTTCAAACACTTTAACCTGATTTTCCTTCTTTTTCTGTATTTTTTTTTTCTATAAAAGGCTAAAAAGTACAGTTCCTCTCTGGAATCCAACCTCACCCAGGAAATATGGCTCCCACAAGAACCACGTTGCCATGGCCTCCGGCCCACTTCTCATGGTAGGGGGAGGGAGGGCAGAGTGGGAAGGCCTCAAAACATGGAGGGTGACCCTGTGTGCGATAAGGCTGACTGGCTTAGCACTTTTCCCCACCAGGAAATCACTGCTGGTTCATGCCACCATAGAGAGCAGATGTTCTCTGGCATGGCCCCAATCACAAATAGGGAGGACTGACCTCATGGAAGAGGAGGGACAGAGTGGCTTCTGAGGATGAGAAGAAAGTGTGGGAGAATATCTTGAGACCACTGCCCCCACAGCCATTCCCCACCAGGCAAGCACATAACCCTACAGTATGACGAGTACCATATGTACCCCACAATATACAGCCATTCTGGAAGGGAATCTGGGGATTTCTAGTGATATCCATCTATGTTGCCAGCAGCAGAGTTACTGTTGAGAACAGTGTCAAAAAAGTGACTTTGAGGGAGATATTGAAGGAGGGGGATATTGTTTCAGTTTAAAGCATGCGTTTAAATGCAAATAATACTTGATGCATCAGGATAATGGCATTTCACTGGAGCCCCTAAAATTAGCTTTCATGCAGATGATCCTGCAGTACCTCCTATCTGAGCTTGATAAGAACTGTATGTAAGTGGAGACCAGAGGCCCCAAATCTTTCACAGCTCACTGCAATTCTCTAGCATGGTGCCACTTGGAATACACCTTTTCCTTTCTCCTTTTACCATGGCTATTGTTTGCATACATTTGAAGACCTACACAAGGCACCATGAGGTTGTGTGTAAATTAAACATCAGCTCTCTTTATCATCAAGCGTGTACAACTTGTAATCATGAATTATGCAAGGCTGTATTAGCTGTCTTACAATAAGAGGCAGCAGCTGCAGACACTGCTCAGAGGACACAGTAAGTCACAGAAGGGGCAATGCAGGGATGTTTAGTTCAGATACACACAGACTCGGCAACATATTCCTATTTATTGGTTCTGATTCTATCACTCCTGGGTACCTATGCAGCCCCATTGCTGTAATACCGGAGCCCCTCGCAATCCTTACTAGATTTATCCTCACACCCCTCCCGTGAGGTAGAAGAATCTTATCATCCCATTTCACAGAGGGGAAACAGAGGCACAGAGAAGCTCAGTGAATTGCCCTGGTCACACAGGCAGAACAGGGAACTCAACCAAAGTCTCAACTGAAACCCACACCAGCATCCCAGCCGCTGACCCCCCTGTTCTCACATCACTGTAATTCACTGAGTGTCATAAAGTTACTCTTGATTTGCAGCATTAACTTTAAGGGTCTGATCCTTCCCCACCCTACGCTCTGTGTAGTCATTTACACTAGTGTAAAGCACATGTAAAATGCTACCCATTCTGAGTTGGTCTTTGCATTCGCTTTGTGCTAGAGTAATACAATGCAGCAGTGAAATGGGCCCCACACACTAATGGAAAAGAAACCATTGGAACTAGCAAACATCACAAGAAGCCTACACAATGACTGTTCTGATTTAGCTATTTGCTTTCTAGTTAATCAACCCAGCCCTTGGCTTGAGTCTGCTCATAGGTAACTGAACGGGAGACACAACAGAAACAGTGTCCTGACTGGGTCACAGTTTACTGTTAGATAATTTTCAGCTGAGCCGTGTCTGGATGAGGATGGGAATGTTGAATTCACCGTATAACTCCACCTGCCTCTGACCTGGTGACCTTGAGAAAGCTGAAGGCTTGGATTTAACTAAGAACAGTCATCATGGATTCATAGCAGTGAGATCATGCTTAATAAATGTGATCAGGCTGACAGGGCCACATTATGGACATTAATGTTTTATGTGACACTGTATCAGAAACTCTCTAAAACGGTGGGTAATTTATCTATATAGTCAATAGGTATGCTATTAAGGCTGAGTGCCTTGGACATGTAAGGTTAGGAAGCACTTCAAAACACAGCCAGGTGCCTAAGAAGGAGCCACATGGACCAGTATTAAGACTGGTTTGGTTTATTTTATGTATTGCTGACCTGGAAGAACAAACTTAAAACATGATTCAATTTGCCGATGATTCAGAGCTACGTGGGTTACTCAATGCAAAAAAGAGGAGGGCAGTAAAATTCCGAATGACACTGAAAGAGCAAGAACCTGGGGAGATAATTAACTTAAACAATTCATGCTACACAACTGCCGAACAACAAGGCTAAATTTTAAAGAAAACCATTAAAAAAAAAGGGACTATAAACTCTCAAAGGCCGTAGGCGTCCAAACCCAAGAGAGGATTATTATTTGCTTCCAATAGCACCCACAATGTGCTAGCTGACGTACAAACACCAGGCTGAGAGGAAAGTTAGCCCACATCCTCAGTGGGATTTCAGTGCCTATCATTCCTGCTCCGAAGAGGGCTTACACTTTTAAATGACAAAAGAAACTGACAGCCAGGTGGAGGTCAGGGGAAAAGAGCACAACACACAAATTAAGTGGTCCGGGGGCAATTGGTCTTGTCCTGTTTATATGCAGTGGATTCCGCTGATTAGCAACCCCTCAGTTGCCAGCAAAAAGTTGCCATTATCCTGCAGTTGCTAATAAGGTGAAGGCAGGTTTGTGGGGCTGCAGCCTGGGACATGCCTTCCCTGGCTGCAGCCCCGCAAAGCTGCCTGCGGGCAGAGCAGCGGAGCGGAGCGGGGGGTTATAGTGAGGATGCCAGGGCTTTCCACGGGGAGGGGAGGCTGTGGGCAACGGAGTGGGGATACTGGGGGCCCATGGCACTGCATGGTAGCATGTCCAGGGACACCCTAGCCCCTTGTTACCGGTGCAGTCCCCAGGCACAGGGAGTTTGTGGAGCTGCAGCCAGGGCAGGCACGTCCCACTGCTTCCTTCCCTGGCTGCAGCCTCGTAAGCCTGCCTGCAGCTGAGGCCTTTCTTCCAAAACAAGTGTTCAACAAGCGGTGGCCAATGTTCAAAGCCCATTAACTTTAAAGTCAACAGGATGGGATTGGTTCCCAGCAAAATGCTGCTAGTCACCGGAAGTTGTTAATATCGGGATAGCTACTGAGCGGCATCCACAGGATGTACCTGTAAAGATATGCAGACCACTCTCAAATAACGCACAGCTTTACCGTCATCAGCTAGTTAGGTGCTTGTACCCATCGTGAGCGGGACTTCAGGAGGAACTGGACAGTGAAGAGGTTAGTGGTTTTGCAGAGCAGTTCTAGGAAGGGTGCTTCCTGTAAAAGGGCTGGGCAAGGAGGGAAGTGCAGACATGCGTGCAGAAGGAAGGTACAAATGGCGCATCAAGGTGGCATCATTAGTAGGGCACAGGGCACCCAGGCCAGTGATGTGCAAGGGACATGGGTGAACGAGCAGTGACTGGCAGAGTTCTGCAGGGCCCTGAAGGCAAGGACAAAAAGCTTGAATTTGATGCAGTGGAGGAGGAAAGTCAGTGGAAACACAGAAAAAACAAAGTTAATGAGAAAGCAAGGCAAGAGTGTTCAGATACCTTTGACACAGTGCTAAACAGCAATAAAAAGGCAATTAGAGGTCTGGGATGTGTTCACGGTAATTGCATGTGCTATAAATAGAGCAGTGTGAAAACTGTCTCACTGAACATAACGATTTGATTCACTTTGGGGGTGATTCTGCATAAACATGGAAATATTTCCATCAGATAGCCAGAATCTTCATTGTCTATTTGTCTCTCTCTCTCTCACACACACACACATGCCTTTGCATGTGAAAAAACAGATAACCAAAGCCTCAGCATTGTAGGCCTCAGCCTAAACAACTTAAAAATGAAGGTCTGGCGGTTGAGGCGTAAAATCATTATTTCAAGGGATCATATTTTTCACAGGCCAACATACCAATATGTGCTTCACATGTACCATGTTCCATGGGACTGAGCAATGCAGAGAACGTTATTATTTATTCATTCTAGTGCCCACTTCATAGTAGGGGCTTTTCAAACACCCAATAAAGTCCTGCTCCGAGGAGCTCACACCTGAATGACGGCTGAAGCAGACAGAGATTAGGGGAAGAGAAACAGCAAAAGGCAAGTTTCAGAGGGGTCGCCGTGTGAGTCTGTATCAGCAAAAACAACGAGGAGTCCTTGTGGCACCTTAGAGACTAACAGATTTATTTGGGCATAAGCTTTCGTGGGCTAAAACCCCTATGCAGAATTCACGACAGACAGCATGGCAGAAGTGGGTCTCTATGTGCAATTTAAATGTAAAGAGGTAGGGGCCTCAGGGATGAGGTCAATGAAGACCCACCATGTAGAGGGTGCTGCACGGAAGAAGGTACAGAGGGGGTTGTACAAGAAGCTGGCAAAACAGGTGGACAAGGACAGATGTTGTTAAAAGGTACACAAAAGCTTTCAGCCTCTAATTGACCAGTTCCAATCTGGCCTATGTTGATAAAGCTGAAAATCACCATCTGGCTGTTGCTCGGTACCCTGTGTGAAACGAACGGGTCGTTGGAAGACGAGGATTATCATCGGTTTCCAGTGGCACCCACCATGTGATAGATGGACAAACGCAAAGGACACAGGCCCAGATCCTCAAAAGATATGAAACGAATAGGACAGGAGTCCACTATCACAGTTAGCAGCCTGTCTGGCAGCACTAGCAGAGAGGCCAAGGACTGAATGAGCCCTGAACAAAAACAACCTCACTCCTACAGGGGTGTCCCTTCCACACAGGGCTGGGACACGTGAGTGGGGCTGGCTGAAGAAGAATGCGGTTGTCCTGGCTGCAGCTGTCCCATGAATTACCAGCAGGACCGGATTTTCAATGGCGCTGAGCATTCCCATCTGCCACTGACTCCAGTTAGAGTTGTGGCTTGTGGGTCCTCAGCAAAAGCCTCTGGCACAATGACTACGACCCCCTTTTATATGCACATTTTTCCAAAAACCATTTAGAACAAACAAAGTTTACAAATGAAGATAGAATGACAAGCCTACTCATCCAAGTCCAACATAGCACTTCCCTAGCAGGCTGTTTTCAGTCTGTTCTCTGACCAACTAAGCCAGTCTCCAAAATGGGCTAGGTAAGGCCCCTAATAATGGTGTCCCTAGCCTCTGTTTGTCAGAGGGTGGAGATGGATGGCAGGAGAGAGATCACTTGATTACCTGTTAGGTTCACTCCCTCTGGGACACTTGGCATTGGCCACTGTCGGTAGACAGGATACTGGGCTGGATGGACCTTTGGTCTGACGCAATATGGCCATTCTTATGTTCTAATGGGACTCTGATTGCAAACCCTCACTGAAGGATGCTCTGCACTGGGGCAGGGGTCTGCATGCCCACAGCCAGCTCTTTGCAAGATCAGGACCTACATTTTTCAAAGAATAGGTTGCTCAGCCTTGCAGAAACTGCAGTTCATTGGAGCCATCGTTGGTCAGTGGACAGTGTATGGGCAGATGCTCAGCATCATAGCTCCATCTGCAAATTGTCATAGCTCAGTTGATTTAATTGTCTGGCTTTACTTTCTTCAGATTCATTCCGAGGCAGAGAAGAATGTAACGCCCTGAACTGAAAGGCAGGTTTCATTACAGTTATCACTGCAAGCAAGAGACCAGGTGAGATCGTCAGAAGATAAGGAGGAAAAGAATTATTCTGAAATCATTAATAGCGGTGAGGGAAGTGGGGTAGGATGCAGCAAAGCCTGTGATTAGAGGCTATCTTATAAGCCTCGCTGAGTAACACAAAGTCATTTTTCACATTCCTGTTCGCTAAATGGGCTAAGACATTACAGAACTTCTCTGAACAGAATATCTGTTTAGACCGTAAGCTCCTCAGGGCAAGGTAGGCATTGTTTCCTTGTGTCTCTTGGAAAGTGTCAAGCACACTGACAGCACTGAATAACAACACTCTATAGGAGTCGCAGGACAGTTGAAGCAGGAACTCACTCTTATAGTAAGACAAAGCAGAAATGTAAAAAATGTCCTGACCGTCTAAGTGGCAGACAAAAGTGCAACACAGCTTCCCTTGACCAGTCAAAGCCACAGTAGAGTACAAGGTAAAACTTGTTTAGGGAGGTAGGTACCAAACAGGGCAAAATTTCAGAAGATGAAAATTCCCCTCATCCCAGCTTCACCTGTCTTCTGCAAACTCCTGACTCCATCTCCATCATCCCTCTTACAACGCACTGGGATTCATTCATTCCACATTGCTGGTCCAAATCACTGAATTCCAGTCAGGTCACTGCAGTCCTTACACTAGCTAACAAAAAGTCCAGACAGCTCAGGCAGCTCCACATCCCCAGATAACACCAGCAGATGGCTTCTGCCTGAGAGAGAGAGAGAGATCTTGCTGATGCAGCCCAGGATGGCCCAGGGTACTGAGGGGTGTAATCTGCAACTGAGACCACAAAAAGGCCACTCACAACAGCCCCTGAGTTTTGGCTGCCTACATGAATTTGTTAGGGGGTTTAGCATGGTAGCGGAAGAGAACATTGAACAATTTACCAAGGGACGTGGTGGATTCTCCATCACTGACAATTTTTAAATCATGATGGGATGTTTTTCTAGAAGGTTTCCAATAATTATTTTGGGGAAGTCCTATGGCCAGTGTTATATAGGAGATCAGACTAAATGATGACAGTTCTGGCCTTGGAATCTATGAATTTAAAGCCTCGCTGTTGAGGCAGGGAGGATAACAGAGATATACTGACAGCTTCTTTTGTGTCCATCAAATCTCTCTCTAGTCTTAATAATGAGCCACTCTCGGGGCTGCAGTCCAATGGATGCACTACGAATGCCTGAGGACCACAGATGAGAAAAGACAACTAGGGGGATGTAGTTAAGGGGATGCCTCCAGCTTGTCACTGTATGAGCTCCCATTGTCCTCCTGAAGTTCTTGAGTATTCAGGAAGACTTGGGAGTTGTTCAGCTGGCCTCCACTATCTGCAGGGAGCTGCCGAAGCAGAGATCAGTCACCCGGTTCAGAGCCACCCACGGCTCTGCTCAGACCTGGCATTCTTGCATGAGGCGCCAGTGGAAGGGGGTGCACAAGGTGCAGAACAGACTCACTGCTGAGGGACACAGCAGAGAGACCCAAGAAGAGCATTTTCTGCCCTTCTTCCCTGCCTTTTTCTGGAAAGAGGTCTTCTTTGTCCTCACTCCGTCCATGTTGGTCCAGGTTCTGCTGAGGCCTGGGACGAGAGATGGTATCTTAGCAGAGAGGCAACAGCTGCAGTCCCTTCTGGTGACGCAGGAGAACAAGTGGGGTAGCAACTGGGGCCAGCAATCCTGCATCTGGACTGGCTACCACCCACCTGATGGAGGGTTAAAAAGGATTTACCCACTGGTTCAAACTGGTAGTACCCACACTGTGGAATGTCCTTTCTCCAGCAATTTGTAAGTAAGTTGTATCCATATTATGCAATCTTAATTTTGAAAAATATAACAACATCTCACTACTAGACAGTGTTTTGTGGGCAAAATCCTGGCTCCACTGAAGTCAATGGCAAGATTCCTATTGACATCAATGGGTCCAGGATTTCACCTTTCATCTTTATTGATTAGATTTAGTATATCAACTGGGATTATGTAATTAAGCAATTATAGGATGTTTACTATGTACTTCTGTGAACTAAGTTATTGCCAGCTGTGACAATCTGTATCCGTATGTTCACCTCTTTCACAAGACTATGATACATTTTGTACAAACTATACCTAGTGAGGTATCATTTGAAAACTCATAATTTGCTGATCATTATTGTCCTAGTAAAATATGTGTAGCAACGTTGTATGTAAAGTTATTAAATTCTACTGTATGACATTACTGATACATGTTCCGAGTTTAGAAAAGCAGGCATAAACCAGTTCCTCAGAGGAAAAAGGCAATCTGACGCCTCAGCCACATGTAAACAAAATCAAATGGACCATCCCCTGGGTAAGTGGTCATTCTTTGGCAGGAAAAAGGTTGTGAGCGAGAAGTGTACATCTTAGCAAAGAAACAGCTGGAGGTTCCTGTCCCCACAGACTTTGTCTCCTGAACCCCAGCTAGAGATCACTCTCAAAGAAAAAGGAAAAAAGTATTAGAATGGGGAACAGATGCCCCAAGTTTTTCCTCCCTTTCTCTCTACCCACCGTAGCCACAACACCTGTGGAACAAAGAAATAGTTTTGGAGTGAGGGAGGAATCCTGTCTGAAAGGAATTCAGCCAGAAAATCTGCTGAAGCATGGGTGAGAAAGACTTCTGCTTTGAATTCACTTCGCTTATTAAGTTAGATATTACAGTAAAAGCTTTTTTATCCTGCATATGGGGGAATGAGGGAGGGGTGCCGGTAAGTGAAAAATTCCAGTTAACTAAGAGGGAGGGAGTTTGGGTGTGGGAGGGGGCTCAGGGCTGGGGTGCGGGAGGGGGTGCAGGATGTGGGCTCAGGGCAGGGGGTTGGGGTGTGGAAGGGGGCTCAGGGTGCTGGATCTGGGGGACGCTCACCTTGGGCGGCTCCCCGCAAGTAGCAACCTGTCCCTGCTGCTCCTAGGCGGAGACACGGCTAAGCGGCTCTGTGCACTGCCCCCGCCCACAGGCACCATCCCCGCAGCTCCCATTGGCCGCGGTTCCCAGCTAATGGGAGATGCGGAGGTGGTGCCTGTGGGAAGAGGCAGCATGCAGGGCTGCTTAGCCGTGCCTCCGCCTAGGAGCAGCAGACACAGGTCACTGCTTCTGGGGAGCCACGTGGAGCCAGGTAGGGAGCCTGCCAACCCCGGACCAACCGGACTACAAATCAGACTCTCTATGAAGATTAGAAATGCCTGTTTATAGAGCTTTCCGGCTGGTACAGGGCCAGATAAAGCTTTTACTGTAGTTGTGTTTTACTTTTATTTTCTTGTTACCAATTCTGACTTTTATGCCTCATTACTTGTAATCACTTAAAATCTATCTTTCTGTAGTTAATAAACTTGTTTTATTGTTTTATCGAAACCAGGGTTCTTGGATTGAAGTGTTTGGGAAACATCATTTGAGATAACAGGATTTGTGCATATCATTTTCTATTAATAAAATGACTGACTTTATATTAAGTTGTGTTGTCCAGTAGAGGGCTGGGCAGTACAAGATGCACAAGAGTCACTGGGTAACTGGGCAACAAAATTGCAGATGAAAATCAATGCTGACAAATGCAAAGTAATGCACATTGGAAAACATAATCCCAGCTATACATACAAAACGATGGGGTCTAAATTAGCTGTTATCACTCAAGAGAGAGATCTTGGATTAATTGTGAATAGTTCTCTGAAAACATCCACTCAATGTGCAGCGGCCGTGAAAAAAGCTAACAGGATGTTGGGAATCATTAGGAAAGGGATAGGTAATAAGACAGAAAACATCATATTGCCTCTATATAAATCCATGGTACGTCCACATCTTGAATACTGCATGCAGCTCTGGTCACCCCATCTCAACAAAGATGTATTGGAATTGGAAAAGGTACCAAAAATGGCAACAAAAATGATGAGGAGTATGGAACAGCTGCCATATGAGGAGAGATTCATAAGACTGGGACTTTTCAACTTGGAAAAGAGACGACTAAGGGGGGATATGATAGAGATCTATAAAATCATGACTGCTGTGGAGAAAGTAAATAAGGAGATATTATTTACTCCTTGTCATAACACAAGAAGTAGGGGTCATCAAATAAAATTAATAGGCAACAAGTTTCAAACAAACAAAAGGAAGTATTTCTTCACACAACGCAGTGTCAACCTGTGGAACTCCTTGCCAGAGGATGTTGTGAAGGCCAAGACTATAACAGGGTTAAAAAAAAACTAGATAAATTCATGGAAGATAAGTCCATCAATGGCTATTAGCCAAGATGGGCAGGGATGGTTTCCCTAGCCTCTATTTGCCAGAAGCTGGGAATGGGCAACAAGGGATGGATCACTTGATGATTACCTGTTCTGTTCATTCCCTCTGAGGCACCTGGCATTGGCCACTGTCGGCAGACAGGATACTGGGCTAGATGGACCTTTGGTCTGACCCACCATGGCTGTTCTTATTTCTGGGGGAAGTCTGGGACTGGGAATTTGTTGGTGTTGCTCTGCAGTGCAACTCAAGAGTGGCTGGCAATAGCACTCCTACAGCAGAGCTGGGAGTGAGTTACATGCTAGAGGCTGTGTGTGAACAGACCAGGAGTGGTTGCTCACACACAGAAGCAGTGTAAAAGGCACTCCCAGTTGGAGAATTGAGGGGACACAGCTGTTCAACAGTCCAGATTGTACCCTGGGTCACAGGCGCCGGCTTCCTCCGGGCCCCAGGGGGGCTCAGCTCCCTGCTCTGCCCCCGGCCCCACCCCCACTCGCCCCCTTCCCCCAAGTCTCCACCCCACCTCTTTCCGCCACCGCCCTGCCTCTTCCCACCTAGCTCCACCCCCTCCTCTGAGCACGCCCAGCCCCGCTCCTCCCCCACGCCCAGCGCCTCCTGCACGCCGCGAAATAGCGGGAGGCGCTGAGAGTGGGGGAGGAGTTGATTGGCAGGGCCACCGGCAGATGCTGGGGGAGGGGGGAGCTGCCTGCCAATGGGTGCTGAGCACCCACTTATTTTTTTTCTATGGGTGCTTCAGGGCTGGAGCACCCATGGAGTCAGCGCCTATGCCCTGGGTAATGTCACAATGCATTTTCAGAAAACGAAAAATGGAGGGTGCTTTAACATGAATTTTGTAGCATCTCTCGCAAATGAAAGGTTTCAGTGACACAATATCCTAATACCATGATTCTGATGGCTGATGTTTCTGCTACTAAATGCTTTTAATGCTAACACAGTTATATATTTTTCCTAACACATTATATTTTCCTTTGACATAACCTATAAAAGGGTAAGACTGCATCAAATATAACACAAATACTATACAGGTAAATTACTACCGACCACTTGTCTGCTGGAATTAAATAGTCATTCATAGTTCAGCAGAAGAAATTACAAGTTATGCAAAAGGCAAACTGCTTTAGGGAGAGTGTCTAGACTATGCATAGCAAGACTATAAATAGTATTTTTAAAGGTAGACTTAACCGCCGAACTAAACTGAACCATCCAGAGAGTCCCCACAACTGTTAGTTAAGGTCGGTCTCTGGGCTGAGCGATTCCACACATATTCAATTAATAATTCACAGAGATGCTGGGCAATAGTCTTGGACTACTGATCAGCAACCCACAAATCTCAAACAGTCAAATGAATAACAGGTTTACAAGGTATTTAATCTCCTCTTAATAATTTAATAATCTATCAAGTGTAAAAAAAAAGCCTAAGTATGACAAATATTTAATAAACCCTCCAATTAAATTAAGACAAGGTGCCAGCAAAATAAATTACAGACGTTTTTAAGTGAAACTATTGATTCTTTGTGTGTTCCAGGTACTACTTTGCATTCAGGATTCATATTCTTTTTTTCACTCTGCACAAATTCCAGATTGCAAACATACTGTATTTCCTCTCCCATGTAAACGCATTCCAAGCAGTGATTCTTCTTCGCACTGACAGCTTGTCTTCACTGCAGAGTTACTCTGACTCAGATGCTGCCTCTAACCCAGGGATTTACAGTCAGGTTGGCCTGGGGTATAAGTTAAAGCTCCCATGCTGCTTTCACTCGGGCTAGTCATCTGCCCATTCTGCAGTGAGGACACAGGCTAAATCACTTCAGTGCTACTAGTTCTCCAATGTCTTCCCACAATTCCCTTCGTGTGCCCAGAAGGATAGGCAACTCCTCCCACAATTCACTGGGAAAGACACAAGAGCACGTCTCAGTTTACTGCAGTGCTAAGAACCACAGGATATGACCCCAGAAGTCCTAGCACCACACGAGGTGAGTTCAGCGCAAGGGTAGACGCAGGAACTCAAGAGCAGCTTTGCAGTGTGGACGCTCACAACCAGGCTAGGCTAATCTGGTTGCTCAGCCCCTAGTGCTGACCACCTGAGTGAACTCTGCAGCAAAGACATACCCTGAGACTAGTCGTCCAAGGTTTTCTTCAGCCGAATACTAGACACCAATCTAAAGACCAGTCCTGCAGCCTTAATCGTGTGAGTAATCATGATGAGCTAGACTGTGAATACGTCTAACGCGCTGCACCGAGGCATAAGGGCTCCCTCTCATCCCCCTGCATGGCTGTGTCAGGGTCACCTGGATCTTGGACACACTTCCTTGAAGAACACCGGAGCTATGGTGTAGATGCTCCTCCCAGGGAACAAAGAGGTCAAAGACCAGACAGGAAGTGGACGGAACACTGGCTTCACCTCCCACACGCTGGCCAGCTTCAAAGGTACCCTCAAAGCCAACATAAAGAAGTGCAATATTGATGTTAACTCATGGGAAACCTAAGCCCTCAACCAACCAAAATGGAAAAGGACCTTGTGGCAGGGATCCCAGTATTTCAAGATCCAACAAAGACAACATGAAACAGAGAAATTGGAAAGGAGGAAAGAACGTGCTGCAGCCCAACTCAAACATTCACATCTGCTCCTTCCACCGGGAAATATCTGCCCCAACTGTGACAAGATCTGTGGATCCCGGATCAGTCTCGTTCGCCACCTGTGGATCCACCAGCAATAACTGGCTCTCATTCTATGGAAGACAATCATCTTCAAACGCCGAGGGATTGCTGATGGCAGCTGGCCAGCGGAGCTGCCTGGGGTATGAAGGGAAGTAGGCAGCTCCTTTCAAGAGCTGCAGTACACTACTTCCGTCCCCAGAGCAAGAGTGGAGAGATGGGAGGAATCCGACACCAAATCACAATTCCATCCAAAGGCTGCTGCTGGTGTAGGGCAGCTTCGCAGCATCCCTTGCTCGCGGCTCAGTCCAAGAAGCACAATATATTGGTGTCTTCAGTAAGTCTCCTCACGTACGAATGGTGGAAGGCTTTTCTCGCAGGATCTACAATGCTGTCTGGGAGATCCACGAAAGATTTAGTTACTCCAGACATTGCACTAGCTTTGTTATTTTCTCAGTTATTGTAGCAGTCTGAATTTATGCATGAAAAACAGAAGTTGATATTTAAAATGTATTTTAACTGGCCTTACAGGCCCTGATTCACCTTACGCACATACTTAACTTTAAGCATGGGCATAAACCCATCCTTATTCAACAAATCGGTAAGTGCTGCTTCTTAAGCGGATGCTTAGGTGCTGTGTTGAATGGGGGCCAGAACAATAATAAAATACCTTACATCATCACATAACTACACCGATACCAATCCAGAGTAGCTCTACTGAAGTGAGTAATTCACAGTAATCTGAATCAAGCCCTCCGTTTTTTCACTACAGTATTATACTGTTATGAAATGACAACATCGCTAGATATTTCCCTTTTGCCTGTTCACCTACACTGCATAAAAACACGGGCGTCTGTTTAATACCACTGTTAACATATTCATTAATTTTAATGTCTCGCCTAATGGATTCATTACATTTTAGAACAAATTAAAGAGTCCTTCACATTGCTGCTTTCTAAATAAAATACAGAACATGTGGCATTGATAACCCTGACAACATCCATCCATCTTTCACTCGCCTTATGCTTGTTCGAATGAATGAACTGAGCTATATGGTGTCTCCCATTTAACCTCACGTATTTGGGGTTTGGGTTTCAAGGTGTCATGGAGGTGGTGCTCTCAGTCTCGGAGGGAAGTGTTAGCTAGCATCTTATCAAAAGTGTCCCCAGCTGGCTACAAACATGTGCCAGGGAACACAGCTATGCTGAAAGAAGGGGGCAAGAGGTCAGGGGTTGCATAGAAAAAAGCAACAGCCTGGACTGAAGCCGCAAACAAATCCTAAATGGATATATGCCATCTGACTCCCCTACCCTTCATGGGCCTCGGCAAGGGATTTATATGATTCATGCTCAACTGGGTGTAAGGAAATGCCATGCTTAACTCTTCTCCCAACAATCAAAAGAGAGCTAAAGCAAAGGCAAAAAAGTTTGAGGCAAGCCGCTAAGAAATATAAATACCCTCTAGAACATTAAAATAAAATGTGAATAAGATTTACAGTTAAACCACAGATATCCGTATCTACTAACGTGAAGGTCATATGTAGCAAATAAATGAAAGGATAAAGAAGTTAATCTATGTCTGAATATATTGATAAACACACCTTTCTGTGTCCCTGAAACTGATCGAGAATCAGTGATTGGAAAATAGTATCCTGTGGGGGCAGCATTAGATAAATAAACTCGATTTCAAACTCCAAGAGGAATTCTGACTATACCATAAACAGGGAATACTTGCTATACTGTCTTTGCATTGCACCATCATCTAAGGCTGTGCATTCATACATTCCCACGAGATTCTTTGCTTTGCTAAACGTTATAATTTATCATAACTGCATATAATTATCTTGCCAATATGACAGTATCTTATATTTATATAGTTCCTTTCACCTCGAAGGACCCCAAAACAATTCACAACTTACATTTTCTATTTATAGATCACTATGCACATCCATGGTGCTACATAAATAGCAACTACAGCGTACAGATATCACACTACTGTAATGCGGCCACCTCTGGGGTGGAGGATGGCAACCAAGCATTATATAACACATACCTGCACATTGGTGGTGGGAGAAGTGATGGGGGGAGGGGAGGAGAGGGAAATCCCAACTCTTCAGAAAAGTACCTGGGATCTTTAATATCCACACAGCATACACAAGACCTTGAGTTTGCAACATGTCTGAATGTCATTGAAATCAATTTATCTCTTTTTTTTTTTTTAATTTCTAAGGTAGCAGTAAACAAATAACTGAAGGAGGTTGCAAGCAGCCCAGGCAGTCTGAATAGACCCCATATAACATGGCACATCCTGAGTTTTACGTTGCTCCCATTTAAATGGCCTGTACTCTGGAAACAGTGGGGGAGAGCAGGGGCTCTGTGCCTCACACCCACCAAAAGCAAGGCGTGGTCCCCGCACAGCTGAGTGGTTGTGCCTTGAACAGGGCTGTGGCAAAGTACTCCTCCCCCACCCCCATGCACAGTTCCTCCTGGCCTATCCTGGGGAACATGCAGCCTAATGGCTCCATCCAGCCCACCAGAAATATGTTCTAAACCACTGTTTTCATTGGCAATGAAGGGCCCGACCCAGGGAGATTACACAGCACCTTCGATAATCCTGCCACTTCAGGACTGCATCCTAAGGGCCTAAGTATTTCCGACTTAGTGGTTCCCTGCTGCCATAACACCGTTCAATCATCACAGCTGCAGCTGCGTAAATATCATGCCTGATCTAGCAGAATGCAGTCCAATGGAACTGCCATGGAAATCAAGGGGGCTTTTGCCCGAGTGAGGACTGCGGGATCAGACTCATTAGGGTTTCTATAGATATATATAGTTCTGTAAGATGTACAGAATTTACCACAAAGTGTCTAAAGTGGGAGGCAGTCCCTTAGTAACGCAGCACTTCCCTGTCTGCATTCATCAAGCCAAGGGCCGACGAAGTTCTTGCAGGATGAAATATTTAATTTCCTTTGTTCTCTAACCCACTCCAATAAAATCACCAGGGCCCCCTGTGTGTGTAATGAAGCAAACCTTTCCCTTATTACCCTTTCAGCAAACCTCTTCCTTATACTAACACTCCTGCTCATCCTAGTGTGACACAGTTCCTGCCTGCCCTGCTGCATGCTTCTGAGAAAAGGTAGAGAGGGTTGGACTAATTCCATTTACTCTGAACTCTGATCAATACTAGAGGAGAGGAGAGGAGTCTTGCTGCTTAAAAACTGTTGTTTTGTAAAATCTGGTCAACTCCTTTCCAGATGTCAAACTTTTTAAGGGGTAAAATGCAAATTGCGCGTAAAAAAAGAAAGTGGTGGATCAATCTCTTGTAAAATAGGGAAACCAATCCAACAAGAATTTGAAAAAAAATGAATTATTTTTCTTCTAGGAAAGAAAATGTAATTGGGTATCTCTCAGTTTGTCTCGAGGCGCATGTTTTTGAGTCAGGACCTCAAAAGTCCTTCTAAATAAACACATGAATGAATATAAAGTTTCCAGAAAGCCTGTTAAATCCAGCAACACTATCGTGACAAACATCCAACCCCGACTGGCCAGACAGAATTTGCTCCACATTTTGTTCTCTCGCTAATGATACACCATAGCCAAGTGAGACAGAAAAACACCAAAAACGCCACCTTCCCTTTTCTACAACAATCTGTCAGGATAACAACAGTTCGCATGCAGGGAGTACTGGAATAATTTTTATAGTGGGGGTGCCAAGAACCATTAAACCAAACTGTAAACTCTGTCTATGATGGAAACCACTTCAAGCCAGGGGGTGCAGCAGCACCCCTAGATCCAGCACCTATGTTCACCTGTGGTCCAGTCATTAACGCCTTGCTCAGGCAATCCTTGCATTGAAGTCGATGGGAGTATTTTTGCCTGAGCCAAGAGTCTAGCCTACATCCCACGGAATCTCTGGGACAACACAGTTGAGGAATATACAGTAGAAAAACAGAACGTAACTATTCTTGAAAGTGAACTCATGCAGTCAAGGAAAACAATAGAGATTCTTCAGTTTCCCAAACTCTTATTATGGGATAGGAGATTATTTTTAAATGCACTGCAACTCATTTATTTTGACAGTTGTTTTACTACTTACATAAATAGGCCAAATATGTTTTCTCACATTATTCTTCTTGACAGAACGTGATTCACTTTCTTCTGTAGTCCTGTTTTAACTTCACGATCCCCTTTTCTGTTTTCCACTTTATCATTCCCCCCCACTACTTCCACTTATTTGTTTCACCTGTACTGCCTCTATAGGCTTTTTTCCCCATTTTGTTTTTTTTCCTATCTTCCTTTCTCCTTTTCTTGTTAGTGCTGTATTTTTTTCATGTGATAGGATTTATTCCCTGCTCTACATTAATTTTCTGATCACCAAAATATTTTAGGTTCCTATGGAAAGCTAATTTCTATTAGCAATTCACCTTTAACTGAAATCCAGTTTTTCCTTTTGCAACTACACAAAAACTAATGATTACGTTACATTCCTCACCTTTTTTTTTCTAATGTGGAGAAGTTCTAAAGGAAATAGGGTGGCAAAACTAAATATATGTCCACAGCCTACTAGAAGAGTTGCAATAAAAAAAAACATAATATAAAAACCTAGCTATATCATCATCACCGTATTTCACTCAACCAACAAAGCATGGGGCCATTCAATGTTGCATCAACATCAGATGTCTTTATATTGCCTTCAGATGATTTGTGGTACAGATATTCATTTCTACCTCCTCACGCACCAATGACTAATAGCAGCTTTGTGGTGTGACCGGACTGAATGAATGTTGTTTACTCAGTATGTCCTGAAATCTTGCTGGTTTATACTGATGCTTTGTAAACGCAAAACAGAATCAGGTCCAAAACTACAGTGCCAATAAACTTAATTAAATAACAGGGGGGAAAAGCAGGGAGACATTCCAGATAGTCATGTCCCATTATCTCTCTACTCAGACTGCTTCAGGAAGAAAGTCAGCTGCATTTGACTGAAATGCATTCTGTGCCTGTGGGAATTAACTGCCCTCCAAAACCCAAATTGCTGTATTGGTCTGTAATCTGACAGACGGAGAACTAGCAGATAAATCCACCATAACTGTAAGAGTCAATAACACTTCTTTTAATTCACTGCAGTATTGTACCTCCTGTTTTAGACTCCAGATGAGGTGTTCTTTCCTATTCTTTTGTCTGGAAATGCTATATACTGCTGTATTGTAGTGACGCATTCACAAAGATATAGTTAATGTTGTGTCAGCACTTCCATTGTAAAGCTCTATTTTCATATATTCTTCAGTTGGTAATTAGTAACATATTTGTAACTTGTCCATAAACATTTACTACAGGCTGAAACTTATATTCTAAGTTTCTAGTTTGATTCTGAAGTGCTTTACAACAGAGAAGTAAAGAGCGAGAGCATGTGTGTGTGTATATAAAAATATGACAATGCAAACATACGTTTGTGTTAATTCTTTTGAATATAGTTACATGTAGCATGTAGCTCAAACACCACTTTGAATTAGGTAAAATATAAATTTAACAAGCAAATATTTAACAATACAGTCAAATCTCCTGTATTTTTAGGGTGTGTGTGTGGGGGGGGGGGGGAAATCTTTAAATGGCCAAGATTCCAAACTTTACAATCTGGACACTGCATAAACAGAATATCTAATCTTCAGATGCATCTTTGCAAAGATTCGTATGTATCTGAATGTACATTGGAGTGCAATGCATCTGAAGAAAACATCTTTATTATGAGTGGGTAAATTAAACCTGTATTTAAAAAACATTTATAAGTTTATACTCCTCCAACAACTTGACTAGCCACAGGGTAAATATTTCCTTTGCAATGTAACATACGTATATACGCAACCAATGCATTTCAATTGCTCTTAAATTTATCAGAACTTTTGTGGGCCTTAATGTTATTTAAATACAGGCATTTTTATGCATTTGATCATTTCCACCAGGGCTATGGCCAGTGACGTTTTTCAAAACCCGACTCCGCAGGTGCAATACTCGGTCAAGGAATTATGCAAAAATCATCAGTGGTGCAGTTTTTAATGACTGTTTTGAAAAGAAAACAAGTGAGCCGAATTTGATGCGGAGCATGGTTTGTTATTGTTAGACATCAAAGCTGCACTGAGATGGCTGGGACTCCTCCAGCAGGGACACAAAAGCTTTGATGCAATAATTGGAGCTCACAGCAGTACAAGCACTGTAAGCAACTGGGGCAAAGTAACCTTTGCTTAGATCTCTCTTAGATCAATGGCTGGGCTGCTTCCCTGAGATGGGCAGACCTGAATCCCCTTGGAACAGGAAGGGCTAGGGAGAAAGACAGAGGGGTGCAAGGGAATGGGACCATTGCCTGGGTCCCTCTCTCTCATTATTATTAGCAATATTATGATTGTGTTTAAAAACCTGAGGGGGCCCTGGCAATATCTGCGGTTACATATGGCAAAGGGAAAAGGCAGACAGAAAGGGGACACGGGCCATCTGACTGGAGGCAGGGGTTGGTTCATTTCCAATGTCACCACCACCGGGGCAGCAGGAGCAGGTGCAGCAAGGAGGGTGCTAAGATGGGCTCTTGGTACCCAAGGCTGCTTTACTTTTCCTGTCTCCATTCCTATTTCCCCGGCTGCCTCTTTCCACCCTCCCTCTCTGCCTTGGCCTGGCTGCTGCTGCATGCAATGTGCACGCTGGGGCTGCCGGAGGAGCAGGGGAAGGCAGTGTGAGCCCAGCCGCCTCCCCACTCCCTTACCCCCCTGGGCAAGGGGGCCTCTGGCTGGGCCCCTCCCGAGCCCCCTGCAGCAGCTGCAAGAGGCTCCCAGCGCTGGCCCAGCCCCTCTTCGCCACCTCCTGCCCTGCTGGCCCCAACTCAGCCTTCCCCGCCCCGCTGCCCAGTGGGTGCCGGGCACAGGGGGTGCCGGGCACAGGGGGTGCCAGCCAGGCACTGGCCGTGGCCCCGTCTCCCTGGCACTGCTGCCCCCCGGCCCGTACCTTCTGCTGCCGCCGGGCCATGTCGGTGGGCTGCTTGGCGTTGAAGGGGTAGGCGATGCAGCGCATCACGAAGACGTAGAGCTGCAGCCGCCGCTTCCTCTCCT
The DNA here is from genome assembly GCA_003942145.1 of Platysternon megacephalum. Lineage (NCBI taxonomy): Eukaryota > Metazoa > Chordata > Testudines > Platysternidae > Platysternon > Platysternon megacephalum. Next base: position 10,054,698 of record QXTE01000030.1, on the reverse strand, counting down.
CCTCCTCCTTCTGCAGCCGCTCGAGCTCTTCCTTCTCCTTCTCGCTCACCACCGACGGGCTGGGGCTGGAAGGCCGGACGCTGCCGCCGCCGCCCGCCCCGCCGCCGCCGCCGGCCCGGCCGCCGGGCTGCAGCCCGGCCCCCGGCCCGGAGCTCTCGCTGGTGCGGCTGGGCGAGAGGCGAGCCCCGGCGGGGACCGGGGCCAGCACCTCCTTGCTGCTCTCCTCCTCCACCAGCTCCTCCGACTCCTCCTCGCTGGACGACGGGTCCAACATGCCGGCGGCGGGGCTCGGCCCGGCCGGGCTGCGGGGCGAGCGACTGGGCGGGGGGGGCGGATCAGGGAGCGGCCGGGGGCATGGAGCGCCCGCAGCCCCGGGGCTCGCACGCGCCGCTCTCCGGAGCCGGGGCTCGCACGCGCCGCTCGCCTACCCGCCTGGGGCTCGCACGCGCCGCTCTCCGGAGCCGGGGCTCGCACGCGCCGCTCTCGGGTGCCGGGGCTCGCTCGCACGCGCCGCTCCCCGGCTTGCAGCGCCCGAGCCGGGGTGGTGGGGGCTTTGCAATGCAGCCCCCCCCCTGGCACTGCGAGCCCGGAGCGCGCCTGGGCTCAGCGGCAGGACGATGCCCGGCTGCTGCCAGCTGTCGCCGCAGCGAAGAGCGAAGGAAGCATCTTCCCCGGCGGGGCGGGGAAGGGAAGGGAGGGGAGGGGGGGTCGCTGACGTAGGCCGCGCCGGGTTAACCCTGCCCTGCCCGGCGCTCCTCAGCCGCTGCCTCAGCGCCGCCGCGCGCTAGCCCGGGCGCTGACCAGGGTGCTGGAGCGGCGGGGCGGGACGCAGGGGGCGGGGCAGCCAGCGCCGCGCGCTCCATCCCTCCCCTCCGGCCCCCTCCCGCGCATGCCCAGGCCGCTTCCCCCCGCCCCGCGCGCCCGCCCCTTCCCCCTGTGCACGTGCTCGTGAGCCAAGGGAAGCTGCTGCCCACGGCCCCGTGCCCTCCGCGTGCCCCGATCCGGGGGGAGCAGGGCGTGCCCGGGGGGAGGGGCGGATGGGGGCTGGCGGGGGGGGGGGGGGGGGAGGGGGGGGCCGGGGGGGGGGGGGGGTGGGGGGCGGGGGGGGGGGGAGGGGGGCTGGCAGGGGGGGGAGGGGCGGATGGGGGCTGGAGGGGCAGAGGGGGGGTGGCAGGGGAGGGGGGGGAGAGGGGGTGGGGGGGCCACTGGGGGGTGGGCGGGGAGGGGGGGGGGGGCGGATAGGGGGCGGCGGGGGCGCGTGGGGGCTGGCAGAGGAGGGAGGGGCGGAGTGGGGGCTGGAGGGGCAGAGGGGGGGTGGCAGGGGAGGGGGGGGAGAGGGGGTGGGGGGGCCACTGGGGGGTGGGCGGGGAGGGGGGGGGGGGCGGATAGGGGGCGGCGGGGGCGCGTGGGGGCTGGCAGAGGAGGGGGGGGCGGAGGGGGGCTGGCAGAGGAGGGAGGGGCGGGTAGGGGGCTGGAGGGGCACATGGGGGCTGGCAGAGGAGGGAGGGGCGGATTGGGGGCTGGAGGGGCAGATGGGGGTTGCAGGGAGATGGAGGGGCAGAAAGGGGTTGGCAGAGGACCGGCAGGCGGATAGGGGCTGGAGGGGCAGTTGGGGGTTGGAGGGAGATGGAGGGGCAGATAGGAGTTGGCAGAGGAGAGGGGCAAATAGGGGCTGGAGGGGCAGATGGGGGGTTGTAGGGAGATGGAGGGGCAGATAGGGGTTGGCAGAGGAGGGGGCGGAAAGGGGCTGGAGGGGCAGATGGGAGTTGCAGGGAGATGGATGGAGGGGCGGATTAGGGAGTTGCAGGGGCAGATTGGGGGCCTGGGAGGATGGAGAGGTAGATTGGGGTTCTGCATAGGCCATTAGGGGTGGGTGGGAAGGAGCAGCGGAGGGGGGAGGTGGAGGAGCAGCATTGAGAGACAGGGAGAATAGAGGAGCAGAGCAGGAAAGCGGATATGGAGCAGTAAATCTGGGGAGGAGATGAAGAGAAATGTGCAGCCCGAACAGGCTTTGCATCCCTGGTNGAGGGGCAAATGGGGGTTGGCAGAGGAGGGGGGGCGGATAGGGGCTGGAGGGGCAGATGGGGGCTGGCAGAGGAGGGGGGCGGATAGGGGCTGGAGGGGAAGATGGGGGGTTGTAGGGAGATGGAGGGGCAGATGGAGGCTGGCAGAGGAGGGAGGGGCGGATAAGGGGCTGGAGGGGCACATGGGGGCTGGCAGAGGAGGGGGGGCGGATAGGGGCTGGAGAGGCAGATGGGGGTTGCAGGGAGATGGAGGGGCAGAAAGGGGTTGGCAGAGGACTGGCAGGCGGATGGGGGCTGGAGGGGCAGTTGGGGGTTGGAGGGAGATGGAGGGGCAGAGGAGAGGGGCAAATAGGGGTTGGAGGGGCAGATGGGGGGTTGTAGGGAGATGGAGGGGCAGATAGGGGTTGGCAGAGGAGGGAGGGGCGGATAGGGGGCTGGAGGGGCAGATGGGAGTTGCAGGGAGATGGATAGAGGGGCGGATTAGGGAGTTGCAGGGGCAGATAGGGGGCCTGGGAGGATGGAGAGGTAGATTGGGGTTCTGCATAGGCCATTAGGGGTGGGTGGGAAGGAGCAGCGGATGGGGGAGGTGGAGGAGCAGCATTGAGAGACAGGGAGAATAGAGGAGCAGAACAGGAAAGCGGATATGGAGCATTAAATCTGGGGAGGAGATGAAGAGAAATGTGCAGCCCGAACAGGCTTTGCATCCCTGGTGCAATGTAGTTACTTTGTCCTGCCTCCTAAACCGGCCCTAAAACCAGCTTAGGTGGCCAGGGAGGGTCACTCAGCAGCATGATGGCTAGTGGCAGGGCTGCAGGTAGCCGAGCCTTCACTTCCTTCCAGAGCCTCCTAACCCCACTCCATCACCTTCTCTTCCAGCTTGGCCAGGTCTCCCAAGTGAAAAACTACTGGTGGGTGGGTGGGTGTCCTGGGGAAGGGTGTTTTGCGGGGGGACTTGGGAAGTGGATAGGAAAGTGGAAAGAGGGATCCCTCTTGTTTCCTCTTCCACCACCCTCCTCCATTCAAGGTGAAAAACACACATCACAGTAAAAGACGGTGGAGGAAGCAGCATTTCTGCTCTGTGACTTCTTTACTGGTCTCTCCCAGTTCCAGCCTCTTCTCTCTCCCACTCCAATCTGGTTCTTAACCATCTCTCTCTCTCTCTCTCTCTCTCTCTCACACACACACACACACACACACACTCCATCCATTTATACACAATCACCCGCTCATTTCTCCCATGCACTCAATTCAACCAACCCAACCCAGTCTAAATCAACTCATCTCCCTCCAGCCCAATCCCACCAACCCCAAAACCTCCTCCCACTTGGGTTGTCACCTATCCCCACTTCGTCTAGACAGGCCTCATGTTCAAGGAAATGTCCTGTCCCCTCCCGCGCATTCTGAGCAGAGAAGGTCAGTTGTCAGGTTGAATGTTAGCGTTTGGCTGGCTGGTTAGAGGAACAGAGTGCAACATCAAATTGTACCAACTCGGGGAGCCTCTTTCATTCTGGGGGGGGAGGGGAGCAGATGTGGGAGGGCAGCTGGCTTTCAGTTGCAACTCCCACATCACAAACTCACCACCATACTTTGCACTCTCTGGCAAACTCAGCTGTGAGGCCAAGAACTTCCTCAGCCGGGAAGATTGAGCTTCCCTTTCACCTCCTCCCCGTATCAGTGTTGAGACATGCTGGGGCAGGGCAGTGCGTGGGGGCAGCTTGCACGGCTGTTTCCATGTAGATAAACAGCAGGCTTCCTTCACCGTAGCCTTTCACCACCACTAAATCCATGAATAACAGTTGTAAAATCACAAGTTTATGGATATATGCTTATCAATCACAAAGATGCAAATTAGCTAATTTAAGTAGCATGTTTACACAACAACAAATGTCCCTAATGATTTGGAGTTTTCTAAGGTGGCAATTCTACATCCTATCCTTCCTCCAGTGCTCAACACTCCTTCCTGTCATATGACCTCACCAGGCCCAGAATATCCCACTTCATACCCAATTCTCAGAACCACTCCCCCAACTCTGAAACCTCTTTTTCTCCCTCCAACCAGTCTTCCATATGGCTCAGCACCTCTCCTGATCCCACTCAAAACCCTTCCACCTCCCCAACCCAGCTCAGAAACCACCCTGCCTACTGCTGGGCCAGGAGGTAACAGGTATGAGCTATACTTCAAGGCAGCAGAGAGCCCCGTACTTTGCTCTGGATTAGCCCTTCTTCATTTGTATAACACTTTAGATCATAGAATATCAGGGTTGGAAGGGACCTCAGGAGGTCATCTAGTCCAACCCCCTGCTTAAAGCAGGACCTAATCCCCAGACAGATTTTTGCCCCAGATCCCTAAATAGCCCCCTCAAGGAGTGAACTCACAACCCTGGGTTTAGCAGGCCAATGCTCAAACCACTGAGCGATCCCTCCCAACAATAAAGGTCGACATCCAAATTTGTCCTCCACTCTGTAGCTTGCAGCAACATGGAATGTACCAAGGCTGTCCCCCTGGAGAAGGAGCTGAGAGTGCCACAGTTCACTAGGTGTGCCATTGTTTGGATATCTTCTCCACAATCACCTATCGCTCATGCCCATAACAATAGAAGAGGAAGCCTTCACTCACAACCCTCTCTTATACACATTGCTGTGTCAAAGCACGAGCCTTGTCCTGCAACTGGATGTGCTGCAACTGGATGTGCTGGAGTGACTGCTTGCTGCTGCGGGGCTCTAGACAGGCTCAGGGCTCCTTGCTAGTGGAGTCGATTACGGGATCGGGACCTAAAGTTGCATTCGGCGCAATAGAGAACAACTTAAAATGATGACATTTGCAGGTGAGCAGTTCACGCAAGAAATCCCCACACCATTCCCTTCTCTCCACTCAAAGCCAGCCCATAGAACATGAGTACAGAGCTGGTGGTTAAAGCCAGGGAAATAATGAGACTTTGGGGTAGATTAATTGCAGGCAAAGTTTCAGCCAACTGAAGTAATCCACCGTGATTCCAGTTATTTTTCCTTGGCTGTATTGGACTCTGAGATTTTAAGGCTGGAAGGGACCATTACGATCAACTAATCTGATTTCCTTAAATTGCATTCAATGCAATGTTCTGAGACTTCACCTCCAATTTCAGCATAATGTTGTACATGTTGTTACACCCTGTGATGTGGTGGTAAATGAGGTGCACTATATAACTGGGTTGTATATGCGAGTTTACAATTCACACAGCACTTTCTGTCATCACCCCTGAAGTAGGATGATTGCAATCTCAACCATCTTTGAAATGTCACATAAGAAAGCTTACTTAAGGATACTTTTGTGTCGAACTGATCAGAGCAGGTCTTCATGACCCCAAGGTACAATTATCAGCAGTCTCTCTCCCACTTCACCTGCATCAGCATGCCCATAGGAACTGCAACGGGTGGAAATGCTTTCAGATAAAAGACTGCTGTAGACAATGGTTTGATGCAGCATCAGTTATTATGATCAGGATAGGAACAGCTAGTCGGCGTGAAAACAGCGGGCACTGGCTGACTGAGATTCCACATTAGATAGTCTCAGTGTATTGATTTTCACAATTAAGCCACAGTCTATTCTCATTATACGTCATTTCAAGATGCAGCTCTATCTTCATAAATGTGCTGGGATAAGGATGAAGAGACAGGGTGAAGGTAGGCGGTGATGCAAATCAAGGGCCTTGTGCCATCAGTGGAGCTGCATATGGAGCAAGGGGTTGGTCGGCGAGCTCGATTTGGACTTCAAGCACAGCCCTGACCAAGGGATAGTGCGTAAGTTGCTCCAACCCAAGAGCAGCCTTGGCAGGTGACTCACAGCAAGACCTCCAGAGGCACAGTTCCTGCCCTGCTTCATCTTTGTTCTAGCACGGGGGGGGAGTCATTTGCTGAAGTTTGATGCCATCAACAAATGACAGCATATCCTGCATCAACTCAGCTGCACCAGCCTGTAAGCAGGGTTGGAGCCAAAGCTCTTCCTACTCTCCATCTCTCTGCACCCACCTGCTCTGCGCGGAGGGAGGAAGCGGGTGCATGCTTCGAGTCAAAACCCAGGTAGCCCATTCAGGGGCACACAGAGATTCTTACTCTCCTGTGCAGGCATGTAGTCCAAGTCATTCTTTAGCCTTGCTGTGAATGAGGGTGGCACAGCCAGGCCCTGAGTGACTCCGTTGCTATATTTTTCCTCTTTAGATCATTAACTGGCAACTCGCTGACAGCGAATCTAGTGTGTCCCACTATTGCACATTCTGTAATTTCAATAAATATTGTAAGCTGTACTTAAACACCAGCGACTTGACATTGCTGCAAGTAAAGCTGTTAACAACCATATGGCTCCTTCTAACCATCTAATGCTTTCATCTGGGAACGCCTCCGAAATTTGCCCTTGTTGGCCAGTTCCTCAAGTCCTGCTGCCAGCCCAAGTAGCTTCAAGACAGTTAATCCAACTCCGAGGCTGTCGTAGCCACTGCGGCTGTTACGTGCTCTCTGAAAGGAGTGGGGGAGAGGAAGGGGCCATCCATCCACATCCCAAAAGCTGGCACCTCACTGCTCTCTGTCCTGGCCTGCCACTGCTCTGCCTCCCTTTACTCTCTGCATACTGACCACAGAGACTTGCTGTAGAGAGGGCAGATAGTCCAGTGGTCAGAGCACTAGCTTAGTGCCCTCCTCTATCGCAGACTTCCGTTTTGATCTGGAGCAAGTCACTTAGCCTCTCTATGCCACGGTTCCCCATCTGCAAAAGGGGGATGATAGCCGTGCCCTGCCTCACAGGAGATAAATCTGTTGATCAGATTCTACAGTAATGGGGGGGGTCTTATAAGTACCACAGAAAGAAGGAGCTAAGTTCAGCTTAATGCAGGTAATGTGCCCAGGGCTTAATTTGTAATGAAAGATGTGCCAGAGCGTATGCAATTTTTTTACATTCATAACTGATGCAGCAAGCCCACAGGTGCTGGGGCTATGAGTTACCAAGCCTAGAGGTGCCAGGGCTTAGCCCTGGCAAGCCGTGGCACAAATTAAGCACTGGATGTGCTTCCTCCACTGCAACCCCCTCAAACCCTGCCTTCCCCTTGCAGAGTGTAACAGGGGGCCTGCATATGGCTGACGCACGGTTCGTATTTTGAAAACTGTTCATGTGCAAACACAACTCAGCCATGTTTGCTGTAAGCAGGTCAGATGAGATGGTCACAGACTAGTTGCAAAAAATACACGTGAGGGTGAACCACAGCGCTCAGGATGTGTCCACCTATATAGCAAAGATGCAAACTTTGGGTGAACACTTCATGAAGGCTGGTCCCCCCCTCCCCAAATTTAAAGCCATACATTGAATGTTTAGGGCATTTCTTCAAGAGTGCCCCATACCCTTCAGAACTTGGCGAGATACAGATTTAGGTATGTGTGTATCTAGCTATAGAGGGAGGGAATATGGGATGGGATGGGGTGCTATAAGGGTTTGATCAGGATGACGTATTATTAGCTAGGTGAGTAACCCGCTTACCCTTTATCCTCTCCACCCCCACCTCCTTCCTTCCCGTGTCTTCTCTCACTTCATTTTCCTTTCCATTTAGCTTATTCTCCTCCTAACTAAACCCACCCCACAAAAACTCATGCAACTAACATGATGTCTGCCACCATCACATTGTTCACTCTGCTTGTGTGTTCTACCCCTTCCCCAAAACTGTATCTGTCTGGTCTATTCAGACTGTAAGCTCTACAGGGTATGGGCAGTCTACTACTCTGTGTTTGTACCGCGCCTAGCACAATGGGGTGCCGACCTTGGCTGGTCGTTAGGCAATACCGTAATAAATATGATTACAATTACTGATCATTCCAAATGAATGTCAATCAAATCCTTTCTCTACGCCCCCCACCATCATGGAGTTAGTATCTGTTACTTACTTTACAGAAAACTATTTTAGAAATGTTTCTAGAGCATTTTAGTTTTTCAAATTGATGTTATTTTTCACATCCTCCACCTACAAAATCTCATTGCCATGAGGTCCATTGTCCAGGACTTGGAAGAAGAGAAAAAATAAAATGAATAACATTTAGAAACGTTTATAAGTCACCGGAAGTAGCTTTTCTATGCACAGTAATATCACCGTGTATAGTCTGCCATGTGTGGAATCTCCAGGGCTAGATAAAAGTGCTGTTTATCTCATTAGAAAGCAGAGAGCTTTCTTTTTTCTATGGCATAAGACTCCTGAATCATGATGGATCATGAGATAGGAGATCTTAAACCTGTTCCAGCACTGAATCTTGCCCAGCAGGCACTGGGGCAGTGTACATTTTAACGGGCAATGGGAAAAGGTGGAAAGTTTGTTCTGGCCATTTTTATTTTAATAGCAACTGTTTGAAACTGCTCAGTGGTTGTACTGTTGAAAGTTGTCCAAACAGAGACTGATTAGTGGGTAGAATACAGATGAGATGGTCAAAAGTGCATGAGAGATGTAACTTATCTTGTGGATAATGCCACTATCTATGCACCATATCTGTCTATAGCTATGGCTTGAGTTATTACCAGGAGGGATTTCTTGTAATTAATTGATGCAAAACAGAAACACAACGTGGTGAAGAAGTTTGTACTTCTCTAGGAGTCTTCAGAATTATATTTATCCTTTAGCGGATGCAACTTTGCTGACCGTATTTGAATTTGGAGATGCTTGAAGAAGATTGATCAGGCATCCAAGGAAGGATTAAAGCAGGTTCATTTTGAAGAACATTAGGTCCAGAAAAACAAAAATAAGTCCACTTCCAAGCACAGGGGCTGGTTTTCCTTTCATTAGCTTTCACAGTCTAGTTTTCCTCATTGTATTGTTGTTATGTCTAGACCTGAAGTTACTAAATTAATGCTCTTTCATGAATGAAAAAGAGCAAAGCCCAGAGAGTGTATACCTGGCGGGGAGTCTATTATTAACTGATAATTCCTATCTCGATAAGTGTATCTAAACCCATATGCTTGAAAACACCCCGCCAGTTACGTGTATGCGTCACATTTCAGCATAGAGATCCTCCATCTATGAAAACAATATGGGCAGGATTTTCAGAAGCTGTAAGCAATGGCCAACCTCTGCTCCCTCTGAAGTCAATAGGTGTTTTACCACTGACTTCAGCGGGAGCAGAGACCAATGCTGAATGCTTTTGAAAATCCCACTACTCACAGTCTTTTTTCCTCAGCCTCCTTGATGCCTCAGGATTTATTGGTTCCTCTTCATAGCCATGTTATGTACAGTTTAGCTCCCTGGGATAGCCTCGGGGAACACACCTCTCATTTGAGTAACCATAGGGCCAAATGCCCCATCATAAATCACAGTGGGGACCCGGTTTTCAAATGGGTGCCAGTAATGGGGTGGCCTGCCCCTTTAAGGGGGGGCAGAGGCCTGGAGCCACAGCTGAGAGGGGGTGTGGGACTTAATTCTCTGGCTGAAGAGGGGCTGATGCCTTAGAAAAGAGCAGCAGGGCGCTGCAAGGTGAGAGTGTGTGTGACTACCACTAGCTGACCCTGAACATGCAGTGTGGGAGGCTTCAGGCAGCAGAGTGGTCTGGGTCTTCCAGCAGAAGGTCCTGCTGCTAGAGAAAGTGGAAACTAACTGATAAGAAGCTGCACAACTGCCAAGGGAGATGATCCTAGGCCAGCTCTCCAAAGATTGGTCTGATCAGACCCAAAGACTAGCGTTTGGGGACTTAAAGTCCCGAGGAGCCCGGATGGGGGCTCTGAGATAAGAGCCTTTAAACTATTGTTTAAATGCCCTTTTAAGAAGGCTCCATTAAAGAGCCACTGACGTTACTTAGCATGTTTGGCTTCTTTTTGTGGACTGTTGACGTGTACCAACCATTATCTCACTGAAAGGGAAACTAAGGCAGGCGATAGCAGAGCCACACTCTGGCCTGAAAGGGGCGCTACAGGATAGTTGTGCCCATTTCCAGTGCCCTAATGGAATGTCCCACTCCCACATGCAGATGGCCAGATCAGCGCATGACTTCAAGGACCTGGCATTTAGCCTGTGCACCAATTTCAGCAATGAAAAAGGAGGATTTAAGCCACTCCTATGAGAAAACGGGGCTTCTTTATTGCATTTCATAAAGCTCTAGCCTTGTCCCCCTCTCTGTTCATAGCAAGACAGAAAGGAACAATTTGGCAATGCCTTTGGAGTAGCTAGTCAAATGGTTACACCCACCTTTCAACAGAAATGAATACTGGTAATGGAAGACCGTTACTCTCCTATCAGAGAGTGCCTTTCATTGTACCTGGTGTACCAGGATGACCCCTCCTGCTGGCTAGACATAACTGAGGCTTTGCTAATTCCTGCCTGCCTCGCTACCTAAATATCTGCTCATGTAATCCAGCAGCTACCATGACCAGAGCAGTAGAAAGATGAAGGTTAACCCCTAAGAATGTAGCCCCAGGCCTGTACTCGCATGGAACTTTGCAGGGGAGAACTTTTCATGGAATAGATTCCCGGCGAAAGCGTAAAAGGCCTGCACATGTGATTTTTGCACAAAGAAATCGATCTAAAATATGTCATTAAAGGGAGCCAATATGTCCCGATATATAGGCATGCCTAATCTCGCATTGCTCAGAAAAGGGAGCCGTGTGAGTGGTGCTATGATTATAATTATGTCCATGTAACTTTCAATGGTGATTTTTCATGATGGGCAATTGTATCATTACCCAGTGGGACTGGTCAAATGCACACAAATGAAAGCATTAACTGAGTAACTTTTGAGATTATATTGGTGCATATTTCTCTTCACTCGCTGAGGTTGCTAAAACAATAACTGTTGATCCATAGCATTGTGGTAACCCAGTTTGTTGGATTTAATGTAAATTGCGTAATTGGGGATCTTGAATCTGGTTGGAGCTACTGCCCTTTTGAGCATATTCAGTTCTAAGCAGAAAGGTTTCAGAAATTTGACCCTATATATTTGTTCCTAGCATCACAAACCAATCACCACTTCTAAATAGCTTTCTAGAACAATTACTAGATATAAAAAGTCTACATTTCTAGGTCTCTTGGTTGTTAAAGTAACATGAAATGTAAACTGTGTTAGAATACATGATTCCAAGCTCCTGGTTATATTTGCTCAACAAACAATGAGCAATTGATTAAATATACACACAGGATTGCATGATCCATCCCCAAGGAGATAACAATGACAATTTCTCCTCTTCCATGCTGTAAGAGTGGCAGCTGCATAAATGAGGCCACAACTGATCCCAAATAACTTGGTGCAGTTGGTCAAAAACAGAAAACTATTTTGTGAAAAATTTCAAAGTTATTTCCATTTTGCAGGGTTTGAAATCGAGGGTTTTTAAAAAGGGTTGTTGGGTTTTTTTTGCAATGTTTAGGAAAGTTGTTGAAATTTCAAATGTTAATTTTTTCCCTCTTTCTACTGAATGAAAAAAACAAACAAGCAAACAAACAAAATAACTACCAGGGTTTATTCCCCCTCCCCCACTTATTTAATTTTTCCACTCCCACTTTTCAAAATTGAAACTATGGAAAAGTTCCAGAGTGGCAGACTTGCAGAACTTCCTTTTTCTTTTTTGCTGCTCTGTAACTTTCCCGGAGTGAGGAAGTTTTGAGAAGTTGCAGAGTGGAAATAGGAAAAATAAAGAAATTAAATAAAATGGAAAAAGCGAAGCACCCCTTCCTCCCACCCACACACAACCTAGCAAACAAGAAATAGGGGGAGAACTTGGGGGAAAAAAACAAATCCAAATTTTGAAAAAAATTAGTTTTTGAAAACAGAAATAAAAAGGTCAGTTTGATGTTAAAGCAAATGAAGTTTATGTATTTTGTTTCAGAATTTTCCATTGAAAAATGAGCACATTTAATAGAACATAAAGCCTAATTTTCAGCAGGAAAATTTTTCAGTCAACAAATCTTGATCATCTCTAATCCTTCGTATCTACTGTTGTATCCAAAAGGCAGAGAACCAAATTCAGCGGTGTTGTAAATACCGGTACGCACTGTGCATCACGGGTAGGATTGTCCCCCATGGAAATGCTCACAGAGGACAGGCTGTGTCAGGATCCCCTCTGTTCTCCATGCAAAGGGGATTCAGCTTCCTTCTGTGGCATCATCCCTCCCTCCTCTGGATACCAGGGAGCTTGCTCTGCAGTTCTAGGGTCCATTTACATCATTGACCCTCTGATCCACACGGACATTTGCAGAAAAAGATCATGCAGCCCAGGGGTACCATAGAATCATAGAATATCAGGGTTGGAAGAGACCTCAGGAGGTATCTAGTCCAACCCCCTGCTCAAAGCAGGACCAGCCCCAACTAAATCATCCCAGCCAGGGCTTTGTCAAGCCGGGTCTTAAAAGCCTCTAACGAAGGAGATTCCACCACCTCCCTAGGTAACCCATTCCAGTGCTTCACCACCCTCCTAGTGACAGTGTTTCCTAATATCCAACCTAGACCTCCCCCCCACTGCAACTTATAGTGGTTTGGGGAGACTCAGAACTCAAAGGGCCGTTGGGGTCACCCTGCCAAGATTAACTGGGCTGGTGGAAGCCAGGGTGAGCCCTTGTGCTTGTGGGAAGGCTGCTGGTGTCAGGGCTCTGAGCCATAGTAGCCCAGAATAAAGGCACCCAAGGTTACAGGGCAGGCAATGACAGAACCCCTTACTCCCCTGGGTGATCCCAATACATCACCCATGCCTTTAAGGTGCAGCCAGTGATGGGGATGATGTGGAACCAGCCATCCAAAGGAGCACAAGGAGACAGAATGCAGCTGGGAGCTCCCTGGGGAAATCTGATCACTACTACACCTCTACAGGGGGGAGACTGCTCCAGTGCAGAGGGTGGGTGGGGCCATGGCCCTGCCTCCTTGCCATGCTCACTGGGAGCTGTGCACACCTGGGGAACAGGGCCCGAGACAACCGAGAATGCATGCCCTGAGGTTCTGCCTCCTCCTCATGCAGACTACACAAGGTGGGGGAGAACGTTCCATGTACCTGCTCCACAGCTGTGCTCCTATGTAAGAGTAAAGCAGAATCTTGCCCTGAATATAACTTTGTGCATATATGTTCTATACTGCAGTATTGGGGCCCTATTCTCTCATGTATACCGGTGTAAATCAGAAGTAATTCCATTGCAATCAAGCCCTGCAAATTTTACATTCCAAACCCTTAGCTTGTTTAGAAATATATCACGTTCAATACAGCAAGAGGCCTGCAAAATGGATTAGGGATTGCATCTGCCCCTGTTACACCATTGGAAATTAATGGATTTAAATGGACGTAAAACCAATCTAAACGAAAGCAGGATCTGGCCCTTAGTTTATAGGTGTGACTGCATGGGCAGGAGACCCCAGCTGCTATATCCCGATGGCTTGGATGTCTTTATAACCAGGTTTGTAACTCTGTAGGTTTGAATGGTTTAGAAGAAGCCCCCATAAGGGGGAACACCATTAAGAGGATCCATTTTGACCATTTAACTGAATAGCTCCCAGGGGGAGGTTCACATTTACATAAAAAAGAACCCTCTTCCCTTTTATTAATCCTGGGTAAAGGCCTAGAACACACTATTTATTAAAGTCTGGACACAATTCACTCCTTTGTAAAATTTGTGTGCATGTATGAAGGGTGATGAGAAAGTAAAACGGACTCTAAAGTAACCAAAGCATATGAGAAAGTATTTCTCTTATAATATTTAGCCCTATCAAAGAGCTGTCTGAAGTCACGTGGTACTTAATGTAGCAATGAATTTTGGAGGATGGCAGATTTATAAACAAGGTTAGTATTGAATGGATTCTTCACTAATCCCAGACTCTTTGTTTAATGCACATCTTAATTCAATTAATTTATGCCTTATTTCTGCTGTTTTGCCTGCTAAAGACTGGTGCAGAAATAGCCTGGTGCTTAAGAAATCTGTTGGGAGTCCACTGAAAATATACTGCCTTGATAGACAGGGAACTGTTGTGAGATTTATTATAGCAATACATTTTGTGTTATTAATGGTGAACTAAATGGACCACAAGATAAAAGACTCACTTTTTCATTAGCATTGTTTGGGGATTGTCCAACTAGCCAGTGATAACAAACCTAATGGAAGGAGGTACAAACGGCCAAAGGGGCGATGTGAAATCATTAGAGCCTTATTTTACTTAGCAGTAACGCAAGGAACCTGCAGCCCTGCATCCTGTAAGACTTAAGCAAGTTAGCATAAGTGAAGCCTAGACCTATGACCTTTAGCATAGATAAAGTGACCCAATGGTCATCCTAGATTTTGGGGAACTGGGAATAGCTTGCTTAAGAGAAAAGTTGGCATAAAATGAGACAAGGCAACTGCAGCAATATTGAACTGATACTAAGCTTGGATATTTTAGGATAGGATCTTTGGCAGATGTCTAACCACAAATTTGCTTTAGCAATATGGTAATGAGTCAATAGGGATTAATATGCAAGCCTATCAAGGAAAGGCACCCTAATATTATGAGGGTGAGGAAGTTGGATATGGACAGAGGAAGCTGGGTGTTTGTATGAATATTCATGGTGATTCCCAGGCCCTCTATAAGCAAGAACCTGCATGAAGAAGCTAGTTAAGGATCCCCAATGCTTGAAGATAGGTTGATGTAGGAGAGGAACTGAGTTAACAATATAATCACCTATCAGAAGCCAAACATTTATATGTAATCATCTTTTCCATTTACCCTCCCAGCCATCCCATACTGCAGCCCAGGAATTTCAGAAGAAAATTAACAGCATGCAATCTCATCTGAATGAGAAATGTTTACTCATCTGTATTTTTTTTAAAAACCTCTTGGGCATAACTGAGATTTTGCAAACAACAATGATAAAAATGAGAAACAAGAAAGAATGAAAGAAAACTATGAAAATATTATTTAAAGAAGACTTTCAAGGTAACAAAACTAGCAACAGACACCAAGGTTTGACAGCATCTGAAAGACAAAGAGGAAAGCATTGATTCGGTGTGAACCTTGCGTAGACTGAACGAGGAACGGGAACTAAATGCTGCATGCGCTAGAAGATTTGCTGTCTTTTAACTGTACACTGATTATGTGGTGCAGAGCGCCATGCCATCTAGCATCTTTGTGGACAAAAAGAAAAGCAGCTAAGAAAATTAACACTCAGGGCATGGAGTAAGCAGGTTCAAGCAACGCATGCTTTGTTTTATGCATAAATAAAGTCCAGTTGGCTGCAGAATGGCAGTGTGAAATATCGCCTGTTGGTAATAATACTAATTTATAGTAAGGAAATTGAAATCTTGGTGCACACTAGAATTATTTATTTCACTAGCTCCTAAAATAAAATGGAGACAATCCCAGTTTCTTGGGAACTGCATTATGCAGATTGCTGTATCTGCCAAACAACAGAATATGTTAAAATAACGCTGTTCTCACGTATT